>VZUI01056921.1:0-20090 GCA_013401135.1 Cettia cetti | reverse complement strand
GTGGGCTCCCTCAGCCAGAGCACCATCTGCCGCTTCGAGTCCCTCACCCTCTCCCACAACAACATGATCGCCCTCAAGCCCATCCTGCAGGCCTGGCTGGAGGAGGCCGAGGGCGCCCAGCGGGAAAAAATGAACAAGCCCGAGCTCTTCAATGGGGGCGAGAAGAAGCGCAAGCGGACTTCCATCGCCGCCCCGGAGAAGCGCTCTCTGGAGGCGTACTTCGCCGTCCAGCCCCGGCCCTCCTCCGAGAAGATCGCCGCCATCGCCGAGAAATTGGACCTCAAAAAGAACGTGGTGCGGGTTTGGTTTTGCAACCAGAGACAGAAGCAGAAACGGATGAAATTTTCCGCCACCTACTAGGGGCGGGCGGGAGGGGCGGCCCCGGCACCAGGGGCACCGGGGGGGCCGGGCCGGGGCCGCGGGGGACGCCCACGCACCGCCACCGTCGCCTGAGACGCCGTGGGAGGCTCCTGGGGACCAAGGGACGATGTAGAAATTAAACGCGAACTACTCGGGGAGAGGGGGGGCGTGCGTGTGGGGGGGTGCGCTATCAATTATTAAAACAAAAAAGACACCGGGACACCAACGAGAAGAAGGAGGAGAGAGGAGGTAAAAACGCTCTAGAAGCCCAGGGGGGTCACTTCTGCGGCCCTGTCCCTTCTCTGCCCCACCCACCCCCCGACAGAAAGCGGGAGAAAGAGCAACTTAAAGCGTAAACACACACAGACACACACCAATAAATACCGTGACAGCAACAGCCACAAACCGAGAAACCTAAGTCACAACTTTCCGAAGGAAAACAAAACCGACCAACAAACCCGGAAGGCGAAACTGTCGGTGATGATGATGCTACGTTTGGTTTGGGTCTCTTTTCATTACTTTCTGCTTTTCTTTCTTTTCCCTGGCTTAGTAATGAATGAGGACAGCAATGGTTTGGTGCGGGGAACTTTTTCTTTGGTTGGTTTGGGTTTGGGTTTTTTGTTTGTTTGTTTTGATCTTTATTTTTCTTGGGGTTTTTTTCTGGTTTTTGTTTTGGTTGGTTGGTTTTTGGTTTTGTTTTTGTTTTTTTTTTCCCTCGAACGCGGTTTTGCGCGAGGCTTTAGAGATGGATCTTGTCTGCGCCGGGGGAACGGTGAGAGCGGGGCAAGGGCCGGGAGCGGGGGAGCGGCCCCCCGAGGCTAGGGAGCAGTCCCTTTCCTCTCCGTTGTTGCCTCAATAATCATAGCTAGCTCAAGGAAAAAAAAAAAAAAAAAAAAAGTTACTCCACAACCCTTTGTCTCTCCTCCCTGGCCTGCGTGGTTTGCGTTTCCAGCTGTGCCCAAAGACAGGTCCCTCTCTCAGCAGAGATGCATCTGGAGGCAGATGCCAAACCTGCCAGAGCGGGGATGCTCTCCAAAAGATTATGTTCAGACTCATTAAGGCTAGTGGTTTACTATGTTCTTTCTCCTCCCTCCCTTCCTCCCCGCTGCTCCCAACCGTATGCCCCCCGGCATCCCCACCAAATCTGCTGGATTTAGGTTAAAGTCCTCCCTTGGTTTCCTTCAAGGGCTGGAGGTTATTGCACCCGGTAGGCAAAAGAAATCACCGGTGACGGGTTTGAAATGACATTTGCTTCTGAGAGGTGTGCATGTTGGGAACAAACACACGACAAAAGAAACACTTGGGCTTAAAAGTCGTTTATTGTAAATCATAAACGGTATGTGGAGGAAGGTTTTTGGGAGGGATGTGGGGTTCAATTTGCACTATCACAGTCTCCTGGATTGGAAGCGATGATGTTATTTTGTAATAACGATGCTGGTATTGCTAATAATCGTCAAGGTGCGTTACATGTCTCGCGGATTGAAAACAAACAAAATTATCAGGACTTGTTAGGTAAAAAGGGGAGCGACGTGCAGAAGCCATCTCTGTCTCTTTGCCGAGAGACTGCTGAGGCTTTCAAATAAAAAAAAAAAAAAAAAGAAAAAAAAAAGAAAAAAAAAAAAAAAAAAAAGGAAAAAAAAAGAAAAAAAAAAAGAATTTCTGAAAAGAATATACCATTCCGTTTAAATCAAAACAATCAATAGACTGAAATTATGCATGACATGACCTGGAAAAAAAAAAAAAAGAAAAAAAAGAAAAAAGAAAAGGAAAAGAAAAGTGGGGGGAAAGGCATTGATAGATCCGTGATAAAGTCTCGATATTATTTATTTATTTATCTATTTATTTATCTATTTATTTTATTATTAATATTATTATTATTTTGTGTATCATTGTTTGCAGCGCAAACATTCTATGCATTTTGAAACTGAGCACTAAATAGACTAGCTTCTGGTAGAATCTTTTGTGGATGGTGTAATTTCACAGTTTAACTGCCTGTTTTCACCGAAAACACAAACGTTCTTGTCACGTTCTTGTATTTAGATTTAAAAGAGGAAAAAAAAAAGAAAAAAAAAAAGGGAAAAAAGATAAGAAAGACGATTGTAAATATTTTCTTTAATGCACAAAACAACAACAACAAAAAAGGTTACCAACTGCAACCACGTGTGGATCCTGATATGTCTCACTGAATAATCTACCTGTCCATGTATGTTTGCTGAGCTTTCTCCTTGGTTGTGTCTTTATTACTTTAATTTCTATCAGAAATATTTCTGTACGCCAAAATACAACAGGGAGACGTGTCCCAGCATACTTACAAATAAAACAAACATAATACCAGAATAGCTATTATTATCATTATTGGGTACATTAAAAAAAAAAAAAAGAAAAATATTTCCACGGCTGATAAATTCAAGGTATGGCCGTTAGACGATAAGACTAATTCTACCAAAAAGAAAATAGTGAGAGATGTATTTTTCTGCTAAATCCAGAAATCATTACTTTGAGATAGCTCTTATGTGAAAATCGGTGCTCTGAATAAAATTAACTATATATTAGCTGCGTGTGTTTCTTGAAGTTTATTCTATAACTGCAGAATATAAATCAAAGTAAAATTTTAAGAAGGACTTCTGAAGTATTTCTTTTCAGTGTGCTGGAAAGGATTATGCACCTACAAAATATGTATAAAGAAGAAAAGCTTGGGTGGTTTCAGGTTTATATGTTGTTCTGACTGGCCTAATTGCACTTAATTATGTAACAAGATACTTTATTTTTATTTTGGGTTAATAAATATGAGAATCCTAAACTGATCTCTCCTTATGTTGTGAATGCAATTGTTCATTAGGAACGTATAGGATGCCACCTACTGCTTCAAGTGATCAAAGAACCTCTTTCTATTTTCTGATGACCTGTGACTAGATCAGATGCCAAATGTAAAAAGTTACTTAATAGCTGGGATTATTTCTTCTGTAGACATATTTTAGCCAAATCTTTTTAATTTTGCCGGTAAATCTGTGAACCAAGACACGTGATGTTCAGAAAAGAATAATACGTTCAAAAAAGCTGTGATTTTAAACAACTGTTGATGTTAAAAAATAAGCACTAAAGGTATTTTTTAAAAACACATAGATCTCATCCACCTGAAATTGACTTGTTTCTGTTGTTATTAACTTGAAATGTCATCAGAATTTTTAATAAATGCATTTGTAAAAATATTATTTTATAGAAAAGTATTACCGGATATCATTTTTTGGAGAGTCAGGAATGAACAAATAAAAATAATTACGAATGTTGGGTTTTCTTTTTCATCTGCCCCAAACGATTGAAATGTTGAAAGCGATACCACATTTGTATCATTCAGTAATGACCGATGTATGTATTGAAAAGTTGAGGAGTTTGTTTTGTAATAAGTACAATCCTTATCGAGTACAAAGAAAAAAAAGGTATGTTAATAAAACAGATGGTGAAAAATAAAAGCTTTGCAGGGTTTCCTATTTTTCATGGTAGGAAACTGTGCAAAACCAAAACGTCCTGCTTTCTGTCAGATGAATCTGAATAGTCTATAAAGCCACAAAATTCTCGTGAGGCCTTTTTAATAAATGCCTCATTAAAAATACCAAAAGAAAAAAATCAAGCAAAGAAAGAAAGAAAGAAAGAGAGAGAGAGAAAGAAAGAGAGAGAGATTATAAGGTTTAACCTAAGGACTGTTAAAACTTTTGCATCCGAGGAAAACAAAAGTAAGATAAAAGACGAAGAGACAAAACATGTGTTCGCGTTTATTCCCCAACAGCACGCGGCTTCTCGCCTAGAGAAGAGCCATTTGTGACCAAAGGGTACAGATATCCCCCCCGCTCCCGTGTGCCAGGGGCCGAGGCCGCTGCCGGGCGGCGGCTCTGACGACTCCTGCACTCCAGCCTGTGCCCCTTGCCGATGAGCGTTTCGGTGCTGACATCCCCTGAATGGCCTTTTTCTGCACAACCGAGGCGTCTCGCCTCTTTTCTAGTGTGATTTTCCAGTCCCAAGTCTGCTAGACGCGGGTTGGCTCCCGGAATTTCTGCCTAATACTTGCTCTCCGCTTGCTTTCAACTTAGATTAGGCCATCATAAGTGAGTAACAGACACCCACTGCCACGCTCGTATTGATTTTTACTCTCCTGTGTTATTAAGACTAATTCGGTCCTGGTTCAACAAGTAAAAAGGCTCCCCAGAAGGAGAATGAAGTGTCCTACAGCACTGACTTTATGGTTTATGTGCCTCCCTCCCCGCCTCCCTGTGTTCCCCCTTCCCTCTGAAGAGAAATAGATTTGTCGAAAGATAATTATTTTAACTCTGACGGACTCGAGCGCATAAAGCTTGATAGCGCCGGTGGTGCCCTGTGTTATTCTGGCATTTCCCAAACGATTTTAAATCCCTCCAGTTATTTATATCTCGCTTTTCAGCCTGCGCTATTTTTTTTTTTAAAGCTTTATTATATTTACCTGCTGATTCCAAAGCGGAGGCAAGCCTAATTGATTTTTAAAAGATCAGCAGCAGAATTCTAATCCGCTTGGGAACCTGTTTCCACCTGCCAGACGAGGGTCTGATTATGGGTAATTATGTTATTTAAGAGTTGATAAAATGGCGGGGCCCAGCGCCGCCCGGGCCCCTTCCGCAGCCGGGGCGCGGAGGGGACCCGCGCGGGGAGAGCGCGGCGCGGCGGGGCCGCCGCCATCACGTGCGCCGCTGCAAACACAATTACGGGGCCGCCGTTAATAATTCATGGGCTGAGATTTAGAAAATTAATAAAATGAATTATAACAAGAGGCTAATTAAAAACTTTAGTAATTGTTGTCAAGACAGCTTGATGGGAGGCGTGCTGCACGACGCTTCCCCCCCCCCCCCCCCCCCCCCCCCCCCCCCCCCCCCCCCCCGCCCCCCCCTTCGCTTCCTTCCCCCTTCCGCTTTTGGAAAGCTTTTTCTTTTTCCTCCTTTGCAACCCCCTCGCACCTGAAGGAGGCTCGGTTTGGGAGAAAAGCAGTGGATGAATATATAGGTCAGCTGAATATATAGGTCCCAGAGATGAGACCGAGGTGGTAAAACTGCAAGCAAGTCTCTTCGCATCGTAGCGAGATAGGCAGGCAGGCGGCTGGTGGGTGGGTGCGTGGATGGCTGAATGAAATCCAGGGCTCAAAAGTTAATTTAAAATAAGATGTCACATATAAATCTTTGAAGAAGCAGCCGTAGCAGAAAGAGCGCCCGCACCGGAGGGCCGGCGGGCGAACGGGCAGCGGCTGGGGGCAGGCAGGGCCGGGCAGGGCAGGCAGCGCCCGCGGGCACAGGCGCGCACTTTCCGCCTTCTCTTCCGCACCACCGACGGCAGAGGCGGGCGGTGCGGGGCCCCCACCGCGCCTCCTGCTCCGCGGGGGGCGGAGGAGCCGCGGGATGCTCGTCCTCCCCCGCAGAGTCCCTTTCCGCCTGCTGCTTTAAGATGCAACTTTGAGGCGGACTCAGCGCGGTGTTCCCGCGGGCAGAGGGGGCCAGGGAGCCCGGTCTCTGCACGGCTGCGGATTTATGGCCGTGTCGCCAGCCGAGCCCTGCTCGGGAGCTCGCCGCTGCTGGTCGTCCAGGGACAGCTGTACATGCAAAATCTGCTTCCCAAATTGGAGTCACAGCCCCTCTGGGAAAGCAGGCGTCCTCCTTTGAACCGCTTTTTAACTCCTTCAGCCTACTTACCTAAGTGTACCAAAGCAGCTCTGGGGGGAAAGTGGTTAAACGCTTCTTTTTGTTATAATATAAAATTAAAATTTATCAGGCAGTCGGGGGGTAGGGGAAATTACTTTTTAAAAATGATGTCTTAAGAAGTTAATCACTCTAAAGGCTGTATTTAAAGTATTTAAAAGGCTTTATATAAAAATTAATATTTTTTTTAAGAGACACTCGGCCCTGGTACGTTGAAGATAAATGGTAACTTCTCACTGATTTCCACAAGCGAGCCATAAAAGACTCCAAAGTGCCTCTTCGGGTGAGAATGCCGAGCGACCCTGCCGCTCGCACGGGCTGTAGCACGGGGCAGGTCCCGGTGCCGGGACAAACAGCCCCGAGCCCGGGTCCAGCGGCGGGAGCAGACAGGCGGCTCACACTGCAAACACCGGCGTGCCGAGAGGGTTTTTCATCCCTTGCCCGCGTGGAAGAAAGAAATTTAAAATTGTGAGGCAAAGCTAAAAGATGTCTGTGTGTATCCTTTTGGTTTGATATTTTGTTGTTGTTGCTTTTTAAACTTTATTTTATAAAAGGGTGTTCCTTGACAAGAAGATAACATGTCAACATGAACACATCATTTTACGGGCTGCGTGGAAAGGAGACAAGGCGCCGATATACATAATTTAGCCCTTGATTATGGTCATTATATAAACCGAATTACTAACAAAAGTTTGTTTGGTAACTAATTATAGCCCACTAAATCTCTGCCTCTCTTCACTTCACCATAATGTATACAAACTTTTGTACACGCGGATCAGAATAAAACAAAGTGTTGACAGCATCCAGCAGTGGAAATTCACTTACACAAGACTTCTTTTTTCACTGAAGTGTTGACAATAAACATTTAATGAAGGCAGAGACTTGGATGTCTCCAGACAGTGTCAGAATACTTTAAACAGACCATTAGCATGGCTTCTTCTACTTCAAACAGAGCACACTATACCATAACATTATAAAAATACAAAGTATGAAACAAATAATCTGTTTATACAGATATTTTAAGCTGTTTTCACCAGCTCTGACATCCCCTGTATTTAGTAACAGAAACTTACTCATTTCAGATTACTCGCGCTTAAAAAATGTTAAATACAGTTAATGCAATATTAATCGCCCTTTGGTGATATAAAATGCAATATTTTCAGGCAGCTATTGAGCTTTTCTAGAGGAAGAGCTGATGAAAACAGTCACAGCTGAATAGTGGAGAGAAAAAAGCTCTGTATTTATTGCTTTTGTTTGGCTTTTGGCTACAGAGACAGGAACATTCTAATGGGGTAAGGACATTTATTTTATCTGCAATCTATTGCTGCTAGAGCAGGAGTGGCAGATGGGGTTTGGTGTTATATTCACAGAGTAATTTAGAGCAAATCCTAATAACTAATAATGATTTATGTTAATTTCAATCACTTATGTGACTTTATTAAAGCACTGCTGTAAGAGGAATAGAAGGGGAGGGGGGGAGAGGAGAGACTGGAGAGAGACAAGCTGTGTCTGTCTGAAACCGAACCGCATGCTTGAAAGGTTGCTGTGGTGGGCTCCAGCTAAATTTCTGACGCGAGCAAGCAGCTTTTGCTTTTGAGACTATTGTCGACGCTAATTTCTTAAGAGAAAAGCCCCGTATCACCGACGAGAGGCAAAGCAGAATAGAGAAGGAACGAGAGAAGAAGAGAGAGTGCGAGGGAGACTCGTGTTATGCAAAATGTATTGATTGTGTGTGAGGAATCTGCGATGCTGATGTGACGGGTTCCCGAAAGAATAGAGGAGGGTACTGGCGAAATAGCTAAAAAAGCCCCCAATACACATATAGGATACAAAACTTCCATTCCGGACTGCTTTAGCCGTGGTGGAGATCTACAGTTCTCTACTCACGTTGCATCGGATTTACTCCTCACCGAAAATCTCTAGGAGGGTTTACCCCACGGGATTTTGTATTCTTATTAGGGAAAAAGGAAATAATTATAATAAAAAAGCAGCTATGGCAACGACCCTTTCTTATTTCCCCCCATAACCTTCAGTTTTATTTGCAACTGCTAATACTGAAACGTGCACGCACAATAAACACAGGGGCACACTCGCAGTGTGTGCATTGAAAGAAGAGATACTTGTGAAAGCCAAGAAATCTCAAAACAGCTAGCGCTGCTCCGCATAGGGTCGGTTTGATGTGAGAGAGGGGAGTACTTACAGGATTTTGAAAGGGGGGGTGCTCTTCGCTTCTGGCAATTTACTTTCCCAGGTACCTTTATGCGCTTTTCTGCCTTAAGGCATACAGTCTGAAAGTAAAACAACATCAAAGCTCCTTATTAACACTATTTTACTGAAATCAGAAGATGAAGCTACCTGAAACATTTAATCTGGTCTTAGCATTTATTTCCCAACCAAACAGCCAGAACAAAGTTAAAGAGTCGCGGCAGCTACCTACAGGGGACTACAAGGCAAAGTGCGGGGGGTGATGTATGTTTCTGTCAGAATCATTGAAATGCATTAAATAAACCTCAGGTTTTGCTGCATTCTTAGCCACTATTTTGTCTAATATAATTCCCCCTTCCAAACACCACAGCTGGGAATAAACTCACTCCCACACCGCCGGGTTCATTAGGTGCGAGTTCCCTAACTTTTGGGTCATTGGCAGGAAAAGTCTGTTTTGCACTGCGATTGGCACTGCACTGTATGTGCGACCGGATTCCACAGAAGGCAATTTTCGTGTACTCTGTGGTAAAGGAGTCATAGACATAGCAACACCTTTTTTATCTTAAAAAAAAAAAAAAAAAAAAAAAAAAAAAAAAAAAAAAAAAAAAAAGGAGAAATTGAGAGAGGGAGAGAAATCCCTAGATTATGTACGAGGAGTAATGCTGATGTTGCTTTCCTCCTCTTCGTTTAAAAGCGGCGCAGGACTTTCCAACCCGCCTGGGCGTGCACGCCTGCTTTTTGAACTCCAGCACGGCGGGGCCGCCGCGGGCGGGCTGCGCGCAGGCGGAGCGGGGGCTGCGCGCAGGAGGAGCGGAGCGGAGCGGAGCGGCGGCGCTTCAGCACCACGGAGAGCTCCGCGGGGCGAGGGGAGGCTGTCTGTCTGCCTGACTCTCCCTCTGTCCGTCTGCGGCTGCACAGAAGCCTGTAATATGTTAATAGCCGTAGGGTATGCCCGAGGTACCATCTCAAGCTGCTTCGCACACCATATGTCAGGCCGTTAGCCACATGGATCTATTAATCAAAGGGGGAGAGAGAAGAGGGGAGAGGCGGGCAGCGGGGGAAGGGAGCTTTTCATACCCCACCCTGTGTTGCTGTACACTTTCTCCTTTCATTTCTCTCAGATATAGAGACCCGGAGTACCTCGAATAGGCAGCTGTAATTCTCTTTTGATCTGCTCTTTTATAGCCTCGGTGTAACCAGCTTGGGTTAGTGGATAGCGATATTTGAGGCAGGAAGGGGGAATGCGTCCCGTTTCCCCCGGCAAAGGATTTGATTTTAAAGTGCTGCTCAACTTCTGTGACAAAGGGGGTCTCTGTCCGCCCCTTCAGCTATCTCCTTGCGGAGGGTGTGTCTGAGAAGAAGGCTTTTTCTAGCGAATCAAGCATCGTCTCCCCCGCAGGCAGCCAGAGCTCTGGCCATCCTCACCACTTTTATATCTCTGCCCTACTGCCTCACATCATTTCTTCAAGGAAGGTTTGTCCCACGTGAGATCCACAAAAGGATTGGATCCACAAAATTACCGGGCGAAGGAGAAGAAGCAGTCTGTGTAGGAGAGTGCTCTTGTGTATGTGAATTTTTCATACAGCCCTCAAAGCATGCCCACATAAAATTATGCCTTTCAGGCTCAGCACCCGAGGAGATGCACGGGCTCTTAGGTCTGGTTTCTACTCTTTGTTTGGAAGACAGGGTTTTGGGGGACTTTGTCTTCAGGGTTAGAATGAACATGCTCACAAGGGCTCCCCCTGGACCTCGTTTGCCAGTCCGTAGGTGACCCGATGGGGCACAGCCCCGGCAATTGATACTCCCGACCTAATTCCGAGGCCACGGAGTTATTTAATTTTTTTTTTTTTCATGATGACCGAGAGGGAGCATTAAAGAGACTGATCTATCGTCCAGGTACCTGCTGCATAAAGTTTTGAAATCCTAGATTATTATAAAAGCAGCAGCTCAGGAAAAAAAAAAAAACTCAGGAAAGTTACTGAGTGATGGAGGAGGGGAAGGCAGGATCGTTTCACTGTGCCAGTATCCTGCAGCAGGGACCGTGCGGGTGGATGGGACGGGTTGCCTACCCCTGATCTCCAGGTCAAGTGACACGCATGTGTGTGATGCAAATGATGGAAAAACACCCGAAGAAGAGGAAAGGATGAAGGCTACAGCTAAGGCAAGGACAAGCTCTGTTGTTTTGCAGATTTATGTAAAAAGCACAAGATCCCCAAGCTGGTTGAAATTCCCTCTGTTGGTACAAAGCATCACAGAGAGGCAAGTTAGAGGGAAGAGGCGCTTGAGACTATTTCTGCAATTGCAGACATAGGATAGTAACCCTATTGATATGTATTATATGGTACAGTGCATAGGTTATGTCGAAGTCAGTCTTTAAGACTTACTTTCAACTTATTTTCTAACATTTTACCTCTTTCTGTGGCTGCAAAAATAACGAGTGCAACTGTGTTTAGATCTAAATCTGGCACCTATCTTGCAGAACCTTCGCTTTAATACAGATTGCATTGAACCTGCAAAAATATGAGTGCCTTTCAAAGCAGTACTTTACATAAAGACAGAGGTAAATGCATGGGCTGAGTGTCAGTAGATTCTGCATTTCCACCCAGCAAAGAGTCTCTTATTACCTTTAAATTTTGGTGCGCACACCACCCATCATTTTCTTCCTCTATTTAAAAGGTAACCCATATATCTGTCGTTTTAGGTTTCCACAGACTCGTAACTTAATTCCTTCAGGCTATTCATCAGCACAGTAATTAAACTAGCAAATGGATGTAAATAAAGTGAAATTGGTTTCATGACAGATGAGCCAAAGAGGCCTCTGACATGAAACAAGCCAGGACAATAATTATTTCTGCACCGGGCTATATGAGGAACTCCATCTGGATTTATTAGGTGCTGCAAGTTATTTGCTGGGAGAAGGCAAGACAGGAGGACTCACTTTAATTTGACTTTTTTTTTTTCTTTTTGCATCCTAAGCTGGTTAGAGAGATAAAAATCTGAAATTAACTTTGGCAATACTCTGAGATGCCTCTACTCAATGTAAAAACACGGCAGGGAAAATAGGTAGTACAGGAAAGGCTTATTAAACAATTTCTTCCCAAATGCTTAATAGGGGAAAATCTACTTGAAAACACTCATGTCGAACCATCTCCTGTTTAAAAAATATCCAAAACAACAACAATCCAGACCACCGTGACAGCCAGTGTGTGCTTCTCTTTTCTACAAATATGCATACGAAACAGTAGAGGCAATAGAAAGAAGGCAAATTTGGAGAGCTTGGGAATTCTGAAGAGCTTCTGTTAATAAATAAATAAATTATAATCTCGGCTAAACGGTGTCTGTTAAGATCACCCAGCTCCCTCTTCTCTGCCAAGGAAAAGTTTATTGCTGCGAAGGAGAGAAGAGAAGAGAAAAGGACTGTGAAAAGGGAGGGTATGGATTCTGCAAGGCTCAACTGTAATTGGAGCCATCAGGTCCAGCTTGGAGTGGAAGTAATATACAGAATAAATAAAAAAAGGGCTCTCACAGCAGGTGCAGATTAGTCCCTTTTCCCCTGAAAAGATTAGAAACTGACTGCTTTATGCTTAAACGTACTCTCAATTATTTAAGCGCCCCTTCGTGATTAGCAAGTAAAAGTAACGCTCCAAAGCGCTGAAGAAATGAAGCAAGGATAACACCGCTTTCGCCCAGCTCACGCAGGCTTCCCCGCACACGGCTTGCTCCCTGCCGGCTGACAGCGCTCAGACCGGGGAACTCGCTTTAGATACACACACCTGTAGGGTGGGGAGACGGGAGGGGGGAGAAGGCAGAGAGGGAGGGGAAAAGGAGGGAGAGGGCAGGTTCAGCGTGGTGAAAATTCCGCCATCGAGGCACTGCAGGCTACACAGCCCAACCTGATTACAGAGGCGATTTGGATCCGTGGACAGATTTTCACAGGAATGCTGAACCCTCAACATCTTTTCCACTGGGAAGGGGAAAAAAACCCCAGTCTCACACCAAAATCCCAAACAGAACCCTTCCCCCCCCACCCCCTCCCCAGGCATCCTCTTTGAATGGGCTGTAAATGAACCGCTGACGCCTGTGTTTGCATACGGCAGTTTGATCAGGGTTCACATCTTTCTGCAATCAAATCAGAGGCGTTTTCCTCCCTTCCTCGTGGAGGGGGCTATGATAACTGCAAAGCCGAGGAGAGATCCTAAAGGGACTGAAATCCCCTTATGTCTGTAGCTGTCCCTTTTAACACACACCAGACTAATTATTTAAAAGTTCTTGTAAAATTAGAAGACATAGCCCAGTCCTTTAATTAGAATACACTGTGAATAGGGATAGCATATGGAGGGGAATGTCAAGAAGAGGGTGCCAGGGGCAGATCCTAGGAAATCTGTATTCATTTCTGCCTCCTATTTGTTCAGTAATCTCTACCATCATAACTAAATCTTGGAGCACTGATGTAGTTCGAGTTGTTGTTGACTCAACGTCAAAATTCAATCACTGGGGGTTTTGCATCAGCCGGGCCACTTATTTGTCTAATAAATCCGTCATTTTGTAAGAAAAATATTTGAGCAGCCGTACTTGACCTCTTGGTATCCACAAGCCACATTTATTTCTACCAGTTTACAAATGCAAAATGGAGATGATCATCTTAATGCCTCGAGGTACTGTGTTGGTTTCTGATTGGATTTTAGATGGAAATGTCTATTTTAAATACCCCGTGATTAAATTGTACATATAATAGAATTCATGCCTCTTCAAACCAAATCGTGATTTGCGAACCCCGAATTTATTTTAAAGGAACTATTATTTAAGCAAAGAAGGTTTCTTAAATGATTTGTGACACCCCCTGCGGTAAGATTTCATTATACTCGGGCATCTCTCTTACCGGAAAACTTATTTTGACCCTGGAACGTTCGTATGTGATGGAAAGGTGTCAGACAGAGTGGGGTGGAAGTTTGAGAGTTCTGCCTGGCCCATGCCATCCCGCGCTGGATGATTTGCTGCCCGTTCCTATGCACATTTCTTCCGAAAAGGGGGCCAAGCTGCAAAAGTTTAATTGCGGCTGGGGGGAAATAACATTTTCGAGAGCATTGAGTTGGGGGAGAGACATGGGGACGAAAGCACGGTGGGGCAAAAGATCAGTGTCCGGAGAGGGGAGGTTTGGGAGCCTTCCGCCGGGCGGGGGGCCGGCTGCAGCCACCGCCACATGCCCCGGGAGCTCCCGGGGGCTGCCGCAGCCCCACCGCGGCCCTCCCGCACGCCCCCGCGGGGACCCGCTGCCTCCCGAGCCCAGGAAGTCCCACGGCCCCGGGGCCTTCCCTCCCGGCCAGCGGGGAGCCCCGGCATCAGCCGCTTTGGGGGAGGCGTGGGGGACGGCTGGTCTCCTTCAGTATCAACCCCCACCAACTCGCTTCTTTGGCTCCCACCCCTCGAATTTTCCCCTTGGGCGGCTGCTGGGGTCCTTCCGTCTCCATGGAAATCGGAGGGGCGGCTGTCAGCCCGGGCAGCGGTCATTATTCCCGCATTAAAGCCGGCGATCGATTCGCTCCCAGCACCCACTCGCGCTGGACCACCAAGGGCCAGGCTGGAGCCGCCGGCCGCGGGGGCACCTGCCCGGGAGCATCCCCCGACAGTCACCCCCTGCGAGCTCCTGCACGGCTGCCCGGCGCAAGGAACGGTGGAAAAGGGAAATATTTCAGCATATTGGAAATATTAATGTTGGCTTGTAGGATTTAATGTAATGGGTCATGGTTATTAACAACTTATAAAGGCTTAAATCAATATAAATTAATTTAATTATGATTTCTAATTACATTATGCATGATCAATTTGAAACACTACATTAAAGATAATTAGAGCAGGGTGCTAGTCACTAATCACTTCCCTAATAGCTTAATGAAAAGGAATGCCGTGTATTACCTGTGGGGTGGACCCATGAAATAAAATAAATGCTTGTTTTCCAATGGAAAATAATTGTACCTTTTAATAGACGTTTTAATCACTTTATTGTAAGCACAGAATGGGTTTGGACTTTTTACATGGCCTTGGTTAAATTTTACTGATTGAAGTGCTGATGTATTACGAGTCCACCTATTGATGACCCGAAGGAAGACTAACTTTTATGTGAAAGTGTCATGCTGTCCTCAGAAGCTAGTGCCAAGAGGTCACAGTAGATGGAGGTCCTAGCTTAGCATAATGGGTTTAACATTTCCATGACATCATCAGGGAATCTGAAAAGGAGTCTAAGGATAATCAGAGTGGTCATTCAGAAGCAGAGTAAATATTTTATGAGGATATATAGAAGACAGGAAAGAAGGTTGTCAGAAAGGTGAATCTCTACTTCTTCATGCTCTATGAAGAAGGTTTCTCACTTGGTACCAATTTTGATTGAAAACTCGTGTATTGCTAATAAAAAAAAAAGGCGGATCATGACCATTGGAGAGGTGAATTCTCTTTAAGTGGATGATCTAAATAAATTTGTATTCATGGTTGTCTTGAGGGGTTACAGATTATTTCTCTTACTTTTTATATAAATACATACTTAATTGATTATTTGTCCTGCATATTGGCACTTACTCAGGGATCTCTTCCTGCATTACAAAAAAAAAATCATTTATTGCTAAAATTAAAAGCAACCAACATAAATTAATCCTTTGTATATGGACACAGCGAGGCAGATTAACTGAAAATGCTTTCCTTGTGATTAGGTTTATTTTCTTATCTTTGTTTGATAACTGAAGCCGTAAATGCAGCATACATCTTGGTTAGACTCTTGGTTAGACTCATTATATAATTCATAATTTTCAGAGAAGTAAAGTGTAATTAGGGAAACTGAGATTTGAGGAGAACAGTAAAGAACAGCAGCATATAATACTCACATTTGTCACAGCAAGACATTTGAAGAATTCTCCTTCTCTTAAGGCCTGATTGAGACCTAGAAGCTTTGGGACTCCTGAGGATAACACTATCTGAATAAAAAGAAATTAAAAAGAAAGCTTAATAGCCTTTAAGGCTAAGTTGTTAGGAACATACTGATTTTAGTACTGAACCATGACTGCAGACAACTCTGTGGATGGAAGGATTCCAGGGATATACAGCTGTTCTTTTTCACAAATATTCCTGTCTAAAAGTGCACAGCAGAATAGCTATCCTGCCACTCCACCATGGCCTACAGAGTGAAGGTAGAGGCAGAAATAAGCTTATTTTGCATAAGAATTCCTAAGTATTTCAATGAAATGGGACAAACTGCAGGATGAATCTGGTCATTCCCTCTGTTGTTCACAGTTTGAAGTGATGTGGCCTCATACTGCCAAGATCCAGGGACAAGATCTGAGAGCAATTTATGGAAAGGTTTTAAAAAGCACAACTCTCCAACTTGCTGTTTTTCTTAAAAACAACAACAAAAAGTAATTTGCAGAGGTCCTTGGTTCTTAAAAGGAAAGCTCTTATATATGGAAGTAGAAATAAATGTATATGGCATCTAACACCTCAGACTAAGGGTGGGATATCAACATGGCATAAAACATCCAGGTGGAAAAAGCCTGATAAATACCAGTGGAGATACACTCTCCTGGCTTCTGTATCCCTTCAGCTACAGTAGCTATTCCAGCTGTTGTGACTTCTTGCATCCTGAGCCCTGATCCAAATAAAATGATTTCCATGACTTAATCTTGTGTCACAAGTGAGGAGTCCCCAGTCATGAGTCTTAGGTAGCCAAAAATCTCAAAAAGAGAAAAATAGTCCCCTGGATTTCATAAATAGCCTAAGGACTAAAGCTTGTGTGTAAACTCATTTTGAGATATGCCTTAATCTTTTCTGCCTTGAATAAATATTGCACCAGCCTATGTTTTTCCTTTCTGCACCAAAGTTGGGAGAGTCTTATCTACCAAAATGTGCAAGTGAGGCATAAGCTTACACATCTGCTTCTGAGAATATTGATTTTCCTTTTATTTTTTTTAAATTTTTTTTTTAAGCGCGAGCATAAAGAAAATCTTTGCTTTTGCAGAGGACCCTTGGTTAGAAAAGCCTCACCTCTACGTTGTTGAGTGGCTAGGTTGAGAACTACGTGGAGTTTGTGTCTTATGCTGTTTTTTTTCATACAGCAATTGATTTCAGATAACACTGCAAACCAAGGAGGGGGCATGTTTGTATTCCAGGGAAAGGAATGAAAATCACTCTGTGAGATATAGTGACAACTGAAACAAACATATTGCTTTGTAGGTACAGAACTATCCTGTGCTCCGCTCTCTAAACTAAATCCAGTTGTTAATAAAACAAATACCTTAGTGGCTCAAACACATTTTTGCATGCTTTTGGACACCTTCTGAATGACTGGCATATTTGCAATGGTGATAATTCACCAGGGCCTTAAGATAAATTTTCGTAAAATTTTGCTCAAGCTTTTTTGTTGAATACAAAATTGATCTTTTTCTCACCCAAAATTAAAGGACACTTTAAATTCATTTTAATAGTTATTTTTATAGTATAGTTATTTAAATAGTCTATATTTTTAAAAAATACATTTGCTTCCCCTTTTCTGATTGACAGATTTTTTTGCGAAATTCACTGACAGCTGCAGGCAAATATGTTAGCAGAAACTTTAATAAAGTCTTTGTTTTTTAAAGCTTCAAAACTAAACCTGGAGGCTTTAGTTTTCAATAAGAGAACTAAGTACATTTTGATCAGTGGATGTTTTAGTGCTGTGCAGGTAAGATAATTGTGTCTGATCAGGTTGTCATTGTGATCTTGATAGTGAGCTGTCACACTTGGTGTTAATATGTTGGGTTGCAATGCTATATTTGAAGAAAATTTTAACTGTTCAAAGATTGTATCACAGTATCAGCTAATTGGACACTGCGTATCATGATTTTTTGAAAATACTCAGGGCTGTGCTGGAGAAGTTTCTAAGTAATATCAAATAAGGGGAGGTTTTTTCAGCATCCATGGGAGACTGAAGAGGGTGAAGCTCTTAGCATGTAATTAAATATTAATAATAGGGAGAGGTTATTTTTATTCACTAAAACATTGTTAATAAGTCTCAGTCTGGCATTGAAAACATTAGGCACATTACTGTGTGTCTCACCTTTTTACCCTTGTTTGCATGTTTAAGTAAACATATTTTCAGGTTTTTTTGTGATTAGTGACAAAAACAATACGTATGTTAAATAAGTGCTGGGCTTTGGAGAGGAGCACATTCTGGCTCAAATTCATCTGTCTCAAACTAAATAAGTCACAACAGCCACCAGCAATTTTATCTGTACTTGAGCTGCACATAGTTTGGTTGTCCATAATAAAGGATAAGAAAGTGGATCTTAAAGTTATCTACAGAAAAAAAAAACAACAAAACAAAACAAAAAAAAACCCAAAAAAAACCCCAAAACAACAAACCCAAAACAAAAGAAAAGAAAGTAGAAACATTAAAAAAATAAACTGGATTAGAAACATGAATATAATGACCTTCCTTACTCTCAATCATGCGCTGCCAGATAAGTGTTTGAGTCTGAAAAATTGCACTAATGAAGCTATTTGAAGGCTTTTGTGGACAACTGCTTACTCTTTGAAGATTAAATGAATGATGTTGATGTGATTAATCTTAGTACAGGGAGTGATGCAGCAGCCAGAAAATACCTTGGTGATTTTCATAATTAAACTGAATCAACATTTCAAAGAAATGCCAGTGTTATCGCTTGTATATTAGAATTACATTCATTAGACAGAAGAAACAAATAATTTGAGCAAACAAGATTTTCCTTTTGGTGTACTGAGACTTCTGTCATGTCTCAGAGTATCTTACTATAAATCATCATTACTGTTTAATTTTATCCTTGCCTTTTCAGTTACTTTTACTGTTTATTTTTTCTTAACCATCCTAATGATTCACTGTTACTTACTTCCTGATTACTTATTTTACTATTAAATAGCCTTTTCTGGTTTTCCAGTAAAAATTGCCTGCCCACTGCAGGGTTTCAAATCATTGACCCTGAGAAATAAAGTGGGTAGTTGTTGGTTTATATGGATAAGGGACTCAGGCATCCCAGTGATCTCCAGCTTTACAATGGCTCATCTATAAAGGGCTATATATAAAATAGTATACAGGAGTGACAACACACTGCATAAGGCTAAGAACACAAACAGTTGTTTACAATGACCTGTGGAAATAACAGTTTGGGTCAGATTCTGCATGACTAACTCATTTCCTAAGAATCTTACATATTTCAGTAGGACTACCCAAAGTAATATTCCTTAGCAGCTGCTAAATTGGCAGAACCTGGATCCATGTAATTGAGTCACCTTAAGTGCTCTTTAAGAGTGCATGTTTAAAATATTTGAATACTATATGCACACTATTTTGTAATGTAAGGCATTCAGGGTATTGTGTTTCCCAACAAACATTCACAGACACATAGGTGGACACACATGTGCAAGTATATACTCAAAGACAGTAAACTTGCTGCCCTGCTAAATACTTTTGGTAGAAGCAATGAGCATGAAAATACAGTCAGCTGCTTCTTTAATACAAATCCAAGTGAGGGTGTAGGGTTAATGATTTCTGCATCAATACAAATTCACTGTGTTACTCTTCCTATCACTGCTTCAGATTATTGGAAAGGTTGCACTGTGACTTTTGGTAACCTTGATATTTACAGTGTATTTCTCGTTGTTGCACAGTCTTTCCTTTCACAGTTGCTTAATATATATTAAAAAACACAAACTTCTTTAGTATAGTGGATAAAAACCTAGCTTTTCACCTTGAGGATGACAATTTTAGTCCATTACATAACCTAAAGTGGAATGAGCTTGATGCACTCCACACAATCTCTGATGGGCAATTATCACCACAACCACCAAGTGGTAGTTTTCTTCTATATTAATTTTAAAAGCTGTACATGGACATGGAATGCCCACTGATCCCAAGGAAAAGGTTTCTGTGTTGTTGTTGAGATATGATATAAAGAAAATACTCCCTCTCTCCATGTGACCTTCAGTCCCTTCATCTAGCCCTGCCTTTCTGCATAGTGTACTCCATTTATCTGAGCTCATTCTTCCCGTCCCATCTCTCGCTTCTTCATACAAGAAACATTGTATTTTCCATCTTCCCATACATCATTTTGTCTATATCTTTTCCCACTTTTCTTTATTCTGTGGTGTGCCCCTTAGGTTTGTCACTACTCGGCACTGTGCTTTGTGTAAGGCTTAGTAGGTGTTCCTTACTCTCAGAATAAATGGGATTACCACCAGTACCAAGGCACCTGCAGGGATCAGACCCCAAGGAACCTGCTGTAATTATTGGTCTGAAAGTGAATCTGATGAAATTCATGTGTTGGCTGATTTCATAAGCACATCTGTCATGCTGGGTGGCATCTCTGTATTTATCAGTCATCAGAGAGTGAACCTCATGACCAAAGAAAATGGTCAATGAGCTGTACGTTCATCTCACCTACTTTCAACCATAAAAGAGACAAATTGCCTAGTCTAAGCTAACAGTTAGGTTTCTGCTACTGTTCATGAATAGAGAGGTAGGCATTTCTGCATGGAGATTTATTTCATGTGAGGACAATGTGATAGTTGAGCTGAATAGTGTTGTATCCCTCTGGGGAATGGTTTATCCCAAAAGGAACCCCAAAGCCTGTAACTATGTAGCTTGACCCTACCTTCCCCCCTATCTCTGGCCAATTGGCTCAGTGCCAGCTTATCTGTCCTGGGACACAGAACCTAGAAAAACCCATACTCTTCCTGGTTCGGGCTCTTTGCCCCTGGGAACCCTTCAAGAATAAAGCATTGGAACATCCTGAGGTAGGGAGCCTCTTTTGGGTCTCTTTT
>VZUI01056920.1:0-20099 GCA_013401135.1 Cettia cetti | reverse complement strand
TTGTATTTTTTTTTTTTTTTTTTTAATAACTGTACTTGGAAGATACCTGGAAAGGCTCTTTCAAAAATTTGCAGTTGAAGATTCCTACCAGATTAAGATATGCAGATAAATTATTCTTTAAATTCTAGAAGGAACCTAAAAGCAATTTTTTACTGAAAAACTCTTAAGGTGAAAATATTGTCAGCTTTGGGTTTGACAGAGGAATACATGTTCTGAGTGGACACAATTTTGGTGTGTCCTGATTCCATCTACCTTTGTGTCCTAAAGTAGCTTTTAATGTATCTATGATTATGTAATTTCAAAGATTAAATGTGCTTCAAAAAGACATGTGAGCTCTTCAGAAGCCTTTGAGGACTACTGAGAGAAAGACTAAGGCTAAAACTTTCCGAAAACTGCTATCATAGAACAAAGGTGCTGGAGTTGATAAGAGTGAGAAAAAAAAGTTCCACAAAGCCTTTCAGACACAGCAGATAGGTGAGATTTTGGAAAGCTATAGCCACTGTGTCAATAGAATTCACAGTTCAGTATAAAAGTGTTACCTACAACTATAGGTAATAGTAGTCTAGAATAACAATATAGAATAATGGTTTATTGGTATCTAGTCTCACATTATTCCAAGAGGACTGAACTACATAGTACAGAAAGTTTATAGCTGCCAAGTTAAGCATAGTTCTGATAGAGTCATGGCAAAGTTATTTTGGCCTAGATGCCTTTATCTTTAAAGGTAAAAAATTGCTTCTCCTGAGATAAAGCATCAAGCACCGGCAAAAGGAAGAATTCTGCGTTTAACCATGCCATCATTATTTTGCTTTGCTTGGTGTAGGTGTCCATATACATTAGATGTTGAGAAGTGTCATATGTTTTAATTCCTTCTTCAATCAAAGGCAATTTATTTACCAATTCTGCATTGTGACCTGTACTCATAAATTGTGTGTAACTCACTGGTACTGTTGTTCTAACTGTTTTAAAGGTTTTGTCTCTTATTCATATTTGGATTGTAGACACCTTGCAGACTCAGGGACTGAAGACTTTCAAGTCAGGAATTCTTAAGTTTTATGCAGTAAAAGGGAGATTTGAACAATTATGAGTAGTTTCTTCTAAATAAGCAAACAAACAACAGCCAAAAAAAAAATACACAACCAAACCCCAACTCACAAAACAAACCCACGATGTATTAAATGAGAGGTGAAACCTTAGCTGCTGCATAAAAATACCTGGGAACAGTTGTGGCCTGAGGAAAATGTTGCTACAGTTTTTAGTATATTTGGGATTTTATTTGAATTCCCAGACAAGAGTTCCGTCCTGCTGTTTACATGCATAAATTATCTCCATGTTGCAAAACAAAATAACAGGATAGTGTCATCTTGTAGAGTCATGACCACGACATTACCAGAAGAACAAACGCCCAGGTTTTGATTTTGCAAGCAGGTGCCAGAATAGACTTAAATAATTAAACAGTTTAAACTGCTCAAAAGAAATATGACCAGCAGCTTGAGGAAGAGGATTCTTCCTCTCTGCTCTGTTCTTGTGAGACCCCAGCTGCAGGACTGCATCCAGTTCTGGAGTCCTCAACATATGAAGGGAATAGAACTGTTGGAGATAGTCCAGAGGAGGGCCAACAAGATGGTCAGTGGTCTGGAGAAGCTACCCTATGAGAAAAGGCTGAGAAAGTTAAGGCTTTTCAGCCTGGAGAAAAGAAGGTTCCAGGAAGACTTTACTCTCATCTTTCAGTATCTAATGGGGGCCTGCAAGAAAGTGGGAGAAGGACTTT
The DNA here is from genome assembly GCA_013401135.1 of Cettia cetti. Classification (NCBI taxonomy): domain Eukaryota; kingdom Metazoa; phylum Chordata; class Aves; order Passeriformes; family Sylviidae; genus Cettia; species Cettia cetti. The sequence continues at coordinate 18,328 of VZUI01056920.1, read as the reverse complement.
TTTCAAAAACTTGAAGTGACAGGACAAAGAGTAATGGCTTTAAACTGAAAGAGGGTTTATAGAAGGTATGAGAAAGAAATTCTTTACTTTGAGAATGATGAAGCACTGGGACAGGTTGCCCAGAAGAAGCTGTGGATGGACACCTCTGGAATTGTGAATCAAGCCTTTAATCAACATGCTCTAGTGGAAGCTGCTGCTGCTGATGGCAGTGGATTGGATCTAGATGGATCATTAAGTCGCTCCCAATGCAAACCATTCTATAATGTATGAATATTGAAAAAGATGTGCATTTTGATTACATAGATGTTTCATTAGTCATGTAAATACTTATTTTGACATTAAATGTTGGAGAAAGTATTTTCCTTTTTGCTGTAATTTGTTAAAAGTTTTTCAGAATTGCATTAATTAAACCTTAACTGAGCACAAGGAAATGTCTGAATAATTCTGGGTGGAGTTGGCAGGATTTACACAGAAAGAAGTCCATCTTCCACTTCTTATTCCATCAAATGTTTAACAGCTTAAAACTTTACTGAAAGGCTTCAGTGATGGTGAACAGGAGGAGGTCTTCAAATATGATCTCACCTTCTTTCAACTGACAATATTTATTAGCATTCTGTGAGAGTCTGAAGAGTGATTTCAATTAGAAGTCTAAATGCTTTTTAAAGTCTTTTGTCTTTTTTTTAAATAAAATTTTATAGTTCTCCAGTTGTTACAGTGCTGTCTTCAGGTCGTGTGTGGCCTTCAAAGCTCTTTTATTCATGCACAAGAGAATTTTAAGTTTCAGTCAACCGTTAACAGAACAGCAATACCTTACTGAAAGATTATCAAAAAATTCAAACCTCTAAATCAAAATCTGTGCAGTGATGATCATCAATACATCTGATGTAATATGGCAGTGAATAAATGACCACACACTCCAACTCTACATTGAAATGAAATTTTAAACTCTGATTGTTTCAAACAATAAGCAAAAAAACTAGCTGGAAAAATCTTTCCACTTATTAGTAATTAAGTAATACTGAGTCCCCTCCATTTATAACTTTGTGTAAAGCAGATCATATCACATCTCTTGAATATAACAGCAAAGTATTTGAATTAACTCTTTATAAAACCTTTTACGTGATATTAATTAGGTAGATAGCATGGGCAAAATTCTTGATATAGAACATATCAGCTATATTGTCAAAACTTTAAGAAAATAGCCAGTTTAAATTCAGAAATACGAGTTTAAAAAAAAATCCTTTTATGATAAGAAATTTTAATGAAGCAACACAACTTCAGATAAAACTTGTGCAAAGATGTAGGCACTACTTCCTAATAAATAATGGATTACTGGACAACAAGGCAGAGATTAAGAGCTATAAGTTTTTTCAGAAACTATTTAGAAAGAAAGAATTCTAACTGTTCTCTGTTATATAAGCATGCCTTTTATTCTGTTTCACATTAAAAAAAATCAGATTCTATTCCTCATAATAACATAAGCTATATTAAAGAGGGAAAGTTTCTGCCCTGCTGTTTTATCAGAGAGTTTCTTGGAACGTACTTTAAAGGTAATCTTGAGAAGTAAATGAAAGTGGTATAAAGATTTTGTCCCATTTCAAAAAGAAAAAAAAAAGGGTGAAAGAAAAGAACAAAACAAAGATGAGTTTCAGTTCACTACAGTGGTGAGACTGAACTAAAGCAAATTGTAGAGAAAAAAAAAATGAATACATTTAGTACTGAGTTTATGCAACAAGAATTTCTACAGAACCATGTAGGTTGGAAAGGGACTCCAGAGGCCATTTAGCTAAATCTTCAGTTCAAAGCAAATTCAGTTTCACTATGTTGTTTTGTCTAGTTAAGATTTACATGCTTCTAGCTGTGGAGATTCTACAAATTCTCTCAGCAACTTCCTTGTGTTTCTTCCCCCCCATAAAGAGAAAACTTTTTTTATATAGAGGCATAGAAACTTGTGTTTGTTACGGTCATGGTTTAACAAAGTCTGGTTTTCAGTTTGGGGCGTGGTTCTCTGGGGGGGGGGGGACCTGGTGCAGCCAATCAGCTGCCTATATTTGAAGACTGACACCTGGTTAAACCACTTAAAAGAGTTTAACACACCTCTGTGAAGACACATGTAAAAAGCCCAGGAAAGTTCTATTGGATTCCATCTTTTGGTCAGGTAACTGGCCTGGCTGGGCTGGCCCCACGCAGCCCCTGCAGCCTGGCTGGGCCACGTTGGGCTCTGCTGTGGTGTTGACCCCTTCCTGGGGAAGCCTGCTGGGCCCCGTCCAGTGGGGTAGCTGGAGGCCCTTCCCAGCGGGGCCAAGCCCCTTTCCCAGCAGAGTGGCTAGGGCTCCTTCCTGGCAGAACCCCCCACCAGTCCTTTCTCTGGAGGTGCCGCCAGGCCATGCCAGCTGGGGGCTTTATCAGCACCGGGAACAGCCATATGGCCAGGACCAGGGCCAGGAGTGTCCCTGTGGTTGGTGCTAGGCCAGGAGTGGCTGAGGCCAGGAGTCACCACCATCATCTTGGACCAGGAGCAGCCATGTGGCCGGGACTGCATGGCCAGAATCAACTCATCTGAGATGTATATGGCTGTAGCTACTTTGGCATGGCTAGCAATGAACTTTGTTTGTTTAGTTGCTTTTAGCCATCCATGACGTGGACAGATGGACAAAAACAGCAGCAGCAGCTTTTCTTGGTTTTGGAGCTCCACATGAATAAAAGCGCTGAGTAGAGCCTGGCAGCCAGCACGGCTTGCGCAGTGTCAGCGGAGTCCACATGACCTGCAGCAAGAGGCACAGCGAACAATCTGTCTCCATTGCAGAGCCTGGATGAGATCAACCTTGCAACATTGCAGAACTTCATAAAAACTGTTTCAATTGATAAAGCTTGAAAACATGAACCTACGAATACCAATTCTCTTCCAAATCAGGAAAAGGAAAGGGTGAAGACGTGTAGAGGAAACAACATAGGACATTGAGGTCAGTAAAGAAGGAGTCCAGATGGGAGGTGATTGAGAAGATGCCTCAGTCTTGGGCTGGAATTCTTTTGTGAGGCTATGGTGAAGATATATTTTGGATATATCAGACTTCATTTTTTTCCTGTAATTCATGAAGTGCATGGGAGGATGCAGTGTTCACCCTCAGTCCAGAGAAAAGGGCACTCGTGCTGGAGCATGTGGATGCTAAAAAGCTGTAATCCAATAAGAAGCTTGAACAGAAAGAGATGAGAGATGAAAAGTTTTGCCCCAGAGATAGAAGAAGAAAAGGACCTCTATTCCCAGAAACAAAAGAACTTTTGTTTTTATGCTAAAACAGCTCATCCTTAAAATAATACCTCATAAGTTGACATGTCCCATGGAAGCAGCTTTGGGAAAGCTGCAGGACATGGAAGGGACTTTTGCACTGCAAACAGATTTTCCTTTTGTGGGCGGCTCATTCACTGTGACAATGAAGCTATGAGAGGACTGTTTCTTGTGGAGAAGTCTCCATGGCATGGCAGGAGAGACTCCTCTCCCTAAGAGGATTCAAGAAAAAAGTTTTATAGGCAGTAAACTGACTGAAAATTACAGGTTTTGTCTCTTTACATTGTCAGTGGGATAGAAAAGAGTGTGTAGGAAGAGAAGTGTTCTGAAGGTTTATTCTGATTTTTTTCTTTAATTTTGATCATTTTTCCTTTAATTCTGTTTATAATGTTTTCTTTAAACCCTTTGAAGTTTTGAGCCTGTTTTGCCCTCCTTCTTCTGGTCCATATCTGACAGAGGGAAATGAGTAAATAATTTCTAGTGGGTACATGGGCATTTGGCCAGCATTAGACCCACTACAGTTTCTTCTTGTCAGAAGTCTCTAGTTTCTAGTCCCCTCCATTTCGGGTGCCTCTGTTCCCTGCTCCCTCGTAAGGTAGCCTCCAGCTGTCTCTTTACTTAGAGCAAGGTCTGGGGCTGTTGTTTCTGTCTGATCTTTGAAGACACTGTGAATCTCCTGTTCTTCCTTCTTCTTGGTGCATATCTCATTCACCTCTTTCTGCTGCTCTTTCAGCAAGTGACTCAGCACCTCAACCAGAGCAGACACTTCTAGAACAATTCCAGAACAGCAGGCACTGCCAGAGATGAGGATGCCAGCATAATATAGAAGTAGTTGTGTCTAGGTAAGGGTCTCTGCTGTGGTAGGAATATCTACTCCAATTGATGTTGGAGATGGAGGGACCTCCTTCACTGCACAGTTTTGAGTAAAGATACAGGGTCCCTTTGTGTTGTTACAGCACTAGGACAACTGCTGCAGCTGTATTAACTGCCTTTTTTTCCTCCATTTAATTACGTATTGTCAGGACCTCTTGTTGTTTTACCTACAAGTTGATTCAGATTTGTTTAGTTAATAGCTGTATTTTACAAGTGTCTCACTAAATAACACTAATAAAAAAAATTTGGAAATTGATTAAAATACTGCCAAGTACATCAATAAACATGAATACTGCTATGTTCCTTTTTAATTCTGAAAAGCTGATCTACAATAGAGTAGTGGATATAGATGATTTTTGAAAGTGTACTGGATGTATCTTTCAACAACATACACTATCATTACATTACTTCTTGTACTCCAGTTCTGTATTGCCTCTAACAATATTCAGATTAATTTAGAAGAACAGATGCTGGATTTTTTTATTCCATTATTCTGTAGCTTTCAAAAAAATTTATGGAATTTTTGTTTCCTTTGTTTAACTTGTGGATAAAGGATATCAATAACAACCAATAGCAAATAAAGGTATCACTCACAGTGATAAGAAACATACAGATTTCTTGGAATTTCTTATGGCTAATGTATGCAGAGCTTAACACTGCTTTTTAATGTAGTTTCCTCTGCTCAGTTTTTATACTAGTTAGTGTATTTAAATATTAAATGAATATTCTGAGACTCAACAATCAGGTGTAATCTGGAAAAACTTAAGTACTGTCAGTATAATTTATGTTTTAATGCTTAAAGTATATTCTATCATATTACTTATGACATCTCTTTGCAACAATGAAAACATAATAACCTTATTTTTCTCTTTAAGCAAGAATGATTTCTATTGGCTTTCTAATTTAGTTATTCAGTGACATTACAGTGCTTGTGTTTTGTTCTTCATTCTCTTTCTAATAATTCTCTGTACTCTGAGTGTATTTTGATGACAATAGAGTAGTATGCTTACAATTCCAGATGATTGATTGTACAGTCTTGTGTTATGGCCCTTGAAGTTGAATTAAAAGCCTTATATCATTAATATATAATAGAATCTTAGATAGTTTTCTGTTCAGTTTTTCCACACATGCTTATGTATTTCTCAAAAAATAGTGGAATATATATTTGAATCAGACTTCAAATGTGGCTGTAATTTGAGCAGAGGGTTCGACTAGGTGACATCCAGAGGTCCATTCCAATCCCAGGAGTTCTGAGTCTTATTGCCCAGTGGATCATGTTCGAATTCAGCTTATCTAGCTGCAAACATAGATGAGCATCTATGCCTGGTCTCAGTATCTATCTTTCCAGTCAATGGAGAAATTCCCAATGTTTCTGCTTCCTCAGCCTAAGTGGCATCTGAGACATCCTAGGTTATGTGAAGCATCCACATTGTACTGAAAGATATGACAAAGGACCTGTGATAGATTTGCAGTAGTTGGAAACCAGACACAAATATCTCTAAACATCTCACAGTCAGGAAGTATAATTCTGTGTTGAGGGAAATTAATATCAATCAGATATATAAACACCAACCTATTATAAGTATCTGCATTAAGGTGAAACAAGTCAGTTCTAGAGATGTACTTTCTCTGCAGGAAGTAGAAAAGGGGTGTTGACAACTAGCTTAGATTAGAGCTGACTGTAGTTCAGAACTACTTTGGTGCTGGTGAGACCAATCCACTTAGGTTTTAATGAAAATATTCTATAGAACCTCACAGTCAGCTCGGATTTGATTCTTCTATTTTGTATCTCTGGCCAAATTTCACTATAGTGAAAAGTGCAACTCCCAAAACAGACAATCTTGGAGATTTTATGATAACTTCTTTTGCTAGGAAAATTGATCAGTTATTTCTATTCTGTGATATTTTGAAACATTGTTACTCTATGAAAACTAGCTATTAGCTGACAGTGATTACATTCTTTAAACACTTTTGATAAGTGATTTTTTTTTGGACAAAAAAAATTACTATTATTTAATAAGATTAGTTCATTCTGGTCCATCTGCTCATTGTCTTCTCTAAAAGTATTTAATAGTCTTTGTAGAAGAAAGTTATTCTTTAAAAATCTTTATCAATCTTCTCCAGTGAAATAACTTTGTTTGTCTCATCTTACTTTACTAGGTATTATAGTTTCTACAGATTCACACAACTCAAAGTTCAGATTCACTGGTCTGTACCTTCATAAACTTTTAAAAAATAAAATCCCTCCCTTATCGCTTATTTCTCTGATACTGAAGTTGTTTCAAGAAACACGTTGTTCCCTCAGTAGTAATTCTTACATAATTTCCCACCAAATGCTTTTGAATCTTTTTTTTTTTGTTCAGCAGATTCTATTTTAACATTTTCTTTTTTTTCCTTTAAAAATGAAATTTTAAGGAAATTTAGCTTTAAATGTTTTTACTTTTAATTTATCTTTTCACCATCTTTGTATCTTTCACAAATATATTTAATAAAACAATTATAATGAGTAAAAAAAGACATATTATTTCTATCCTTAACCATGTTTTGTACATTCAAGATCTGCTTCTTGTTTCACTCTGTTCCAGAAATCAATGATTCTGTAGATAATAAATATGAAGAGACTTTTTCAATACCCCTTCTGTCATTCTCTCAGTCCAGTGAAGGTTACTAGAAAAATTCTATTAGCATGAAGGCCCTCTAGCCTAGAGGCAGACAGATGAGGAGGTGTGTTTATTCTTTATCAGTCAGTCACCAAGAGTTGGGATGCTGATCATGACACTGCAGTCCCTTTCAATATGTGCATATCATCTTTCCTGTGGGAATCAAGGAGAAAACTTGCAAAAACTGCTTTCAAAATGTGTCTTGTACTTAAATGGACCTGGAAAAAATACTGTAAGGATATAAAGGAAGGAGAGAGCATCTGTTCCCTTGACCTAGACACAGACCTTTTCTATGCAGAAGATTTCTAAAAGAAATGAGAGAAATTTGCTTTCTTCTATCCTAAAGGATATCCTAAAGGATAGAAGACCTTTCAATGACCTTTCAAAGACAATCAAGAGTGGTTTTACAATGACATTGAGGAACCTACTCAGCACTTGTGGCTATATTCCATCAAGTCTTGTGGACTTGTGGGTATACAGTTTTTTTAAATGTTCATCAGCTTGGTCATCCTCTACTGAGTGCATGTCTGCTTTAGACTTTCCCCTCACTTTTAGGGGCCTGAGACTCCCAAAGGCCAGTCTCACTATAAAGATCAAGATAACAAAAGCATTCCATACTTTAATCTTTTCCATGTGTTTTTGTCACTAGATTCTCTGCTCCATTCAGTAACAGAGCCCACACTGGGCTCTATTTTGCTTATCTTGCTCATATTAATAATAAATAATGTGCCAATTTTTTTTTTTTCTGCAGTTCATGGAAACTGTTCCTTTTCAAAGTACCAAGAAAAAATTTTGGAGCTAGGAAATGAATTAAATATTATTGGATTTTTCCTGCCTCATTAGATTTCATTTAGAGTCTTCATGTCATGTTAGATCTGTTTGTTTTTTATGAATTGTGATTTTTCTCACCAGTGTCTGACGTACATTTAAAATGAGAAAAACATACATGTCTGGTGATAGACAATTAGGAGGTTTCTTTAAATAGGGGAAAAAACACCCCAAACCTAGCAGGTTGTGCTCCAGGCATCTGTGCATACGTATTTGTAAATGTATCAGCAAGAAAGATTGTCACATCCTGCAGGCAGTTGCAGAATGTGCCAAAGTAATGCATGTCCCATTAGGAAATACAATAAATAGAAGAGAAGAAAAAGGGTAAAAAAAAAAGAAAAAAAATAAGATAGAGGTGGGTTTTTTTGTTTGTTTTAGCCTATTTATAGCCCTACTCTGTTTCTAACAGAATTTCCTGAAAATGTCAATGAAATTCATCGCACTACTTATAGACTAAATTCAGAACATTATCTTTATCTCTTTTATTGTGAACTACTAACTAAATGAGCTTTTCTATGTAAGCATTTATAGTTCATGAAAAGATCTTCCAACAAGTTTTAAGTGCAATGAATGAATTATTAAAAAAGAAATATTGTCATAGCAAAGATTATTTTCAAATCCTGTTCCCAAAGGAAAAGTACAAACTCCTTGAATTTAATAAAGGAGCTAAGAAGTTTAGATGTATTGCATTTCTTTATTTTGTTTTCTTTTTGGAAGGTTTTTAGCACTGAAGGGGTTTTTTTAGCACAGCTGAAGTACTAAGGTGACTAAGGATACAATTGAAATAGTATAACTTCAGGTATGACTAAAGGAGCTGTCTGGAATTCTAAAACATCATCATAGTAAATGGGAAGGTGCATGTCATTTTAAGAAACAATTTTGATGGCCGTATATACAAATCTAATTTAGAATGAGATGAGTCATGCCTTAGAAGAGTTCATCTCTTTTTTCCTTAAAAGTATTCCCAGATACCTTATTTAGAATTACAGAATATCTTGCGTTGAAAGGCACCCACAAGGTTCACTGAGTTCAACTCCTGACTCCAGACTGGGCAAGCTAAAAGTTAATCATATAGCTAAGAGCATTCCCTCGATGCATCTTGAGCAGTGACAGGCTTGGAACCATGACTGCTTTCCTGGGGAGCTTGTTCCACTGCTTGATCAATGAACTCTTCCCTAATATTTAATCTGAGCAGTTAGTAATGCAGCTGTAAGGCATTCCTTTGTGTCCTATCACCAGACACTAGAGAGACAAGGTCATCACCTCCTTCTCTGCTTCCTCCCATGAGGAAGTTGTCGAAAGCAATGAGATCACTCCTCAGCCAAAGCTGAACAAACCTACTATGCTCAGCCTTTCTGCATAAATCAGGCCCTCTAGACCTTTCACCATCTTTGCTGTCATCCTCTGGACACATTCTAATATTTTTACATCCTTCTTGCATTTAGAAAGGCGAAATTGCACGCAGTACTTGAGGTGAGGGTGCACCAGTTGGACAGTCCTTTCCACCAGTAAGTTACACTGTGCCTAATGCCTCCCAGAATACAGTTGGCTCTTTTGGCCTCGAGGGTATATATTGGCTCATACTGAGCTGGTCATCAGACAAACTCTCCAGATCTCTTCCTGCAGGTCTGCACTCCAAGCTCTTGTCCCCCAGTCTACACATTCATCCAGGATTACACTCTCAGATGCATAATACAGTACTTATAATGTAAATTTCATATGATTGGTAATTGTCCAACGCTCTGGTTGATCATGATTTCTCTGTAAGGCCTCTCTATCCTTCACAGAATCAATGGCTTCTCCTATCTTAGTATTTTCAGCAAACTTCTTTTGTGTGCATACAACTCCTCTGTCCAGGTTATTGATAAAACCATTGAAGAGAATTGGCCCTAAAACTGAGCCCTAAGGAACATCACTAGTGACTGCCTGCAAAACAGGTTTCACCCTTTTTCTGTTTTGCTGTCTTAGTATCTTTATCAAAACATTGTCTTCAACATGCTTCAGGAATTTCCTGGACCTGTTTGTATATGACGTATGATAGCCCCAAGTTAAGCTGTAGGAAGCTGAAGTCATCCTCAAGGCCAAGAGCAATTGATCTAGATATTTCCCGTAATGCTTTATATAGTAATACATTGGTGTCATCATACTTGAAGGATGATCCACAGTAGATTCCTGCAACGGCATCTACTTTATTAGCTTTTCCCCTAATCTAAACCTGGAGGCTCTCAACTGTGTTGTGCAAGAATTGTGCAGTGTAATCCCTCCTCTACATGAAGCACTACCCCTCCTCCCTACCTTTTCTGGCCAATTATCCATAAAAGATATACATTCAGTGGAAAAACTCTTGGATAACTTGAGTGAATATTAATTTTCACCGGAATTTGCAATCCTAAAACCTGTATGTGCTTTTCAGAAATTCAGTCCTACAAATAAGGTATTCTAGGTCAATATCAATCTGTAGAAAAATTTTGAATCCAGAAAACAATTTATTATTTCTTTAACAGTAAACAAAAGATAAATAAAAGTTACCTAAATGGCAATGAAAGGGCCCAAGTCCTTCTAAAATCAGATGAGATTTCACTGTGTCTTTTCAAATTACAACAGGGAAGTTATACTTGAAACAGTTTACTATTAAGATGTATTTTCATAATCTAACAAGCAGACCATAGGTAAACTGATGTATCATATGATCCGCCATAATCATTTAGCCATAAATATGTTGGGTCTTGAAGGTACTTTGAGGAAGCCTAATTTGTTGAGGAAGGATAGTCCATCATTTGTTGAGGGAGGATAAGAATCCTTATGTTTTGTTAAAAACCTCCAGAGGAGGAAACCTCAATAATTCTTGCTCTACTAATCAAGGAAATATGGCAACTAATATAAATCCTGAAAATGAGAGAGGATTCGAAAAGGAAGAAAATGAGCTTTAGTTCATCACTGGGTTCATCTATCAATTCATTTATTTTTACATCTCCTGGATCATGCTGCAATTTCTTAATGTAGTTTCAGCTTAAACATCATCTAATCATCAAAAGTATATATTAGGAAGCATGAAATTACTCTGTTCTTTGCTCTTCAGTGCCAGCTGCAAGCTTAAATCGTAACAGAAGCAAGATAAATACAGAAACCAAGAGAGTACTGCTAAAGCTAAGGCCATGCACGGTCAGAGTTATTTTTTCTAATGATGTTTAAAGTTTACTAAGAACAGCTCTGGGTATTCATGGATATGCTTAACAAACTTGTCCCTTTAACAACATTCCACTGTTAACAGCATGCAGGCAGGATCTTAGCTGAAAGAGGCTACTGCCTGTCTTAAACAAGGGTTAAAACACTTATTAGCAGTTCCATTGACAAAAGAACTACACAGCAAAAAAAACAAAAAAAAACAAAACAAAAAAAAAACCCATAGAATATGTTACATAGTAATGGACTTTTTTCTTGACAGCCTGAAGGATTCCTCCTCTATGCTCCCCTATCAGTTAAAAACAAGGTCTGGCAGCAAAAAAGAATATTTCACCCTGCAGGAAGAACAGTAAAGACAGCCTCCTCCTGCTGTGCCTGTACTTGAGGTTACCTTGTTGTTGTCATACCAATACAGGACAAAGTGATAACAAGTGTAGCTCAAAAAAAAAAAAAAAAAAAAAAAAAAAAAAAAAAAAAAAAAAAAAAAAAAAAAAAAAAAAAAATAGCCCAGTTCTTTATACACAGAACAACACAAAAAATCCACCATGTTAATATAATTAAAATATGTCCAATAGTCCTTATTCTGAAGTCACTGAAGGCTCTATTTATACCAAGTAAAACTTACTATAAAAATTGTGTAATAAAATTGGTTTAATACACAGAGTCAAGGCCTTTTCTGCTTCTCACATCGCCCCACCAGTGACTAGGGTGCAGGTGGACAAAAAGCTGGGAGGGGACATAGCCAGGACTGGTGACCCCAGCTGACCAAAGGGATATCCTGTACCATACAGTGTCATGTTCAGTAAAAAAAGCTAGCTGAAGAAGGATGAAGAGGAGCACCTTCAGAGTGATGGTGGTTTGTCTTCCCAAGTCACTGATGCATGGGATAGAGCCAGGCTTTTTTTTCATCTGCTCAGCCATGGGAAGTGGTAAATGAATTCCTTGTTTTGCTTTGCTTGCACCTGTAGCTTTTACTTTACCTATTAAAATTACTTTACCTTAAGCCTTGGGTTTCCTTACTTTTATTCTTCTAGTTCTCTCCCTCATACCATCAGAGGAAAATTAACAAGCAGATACATGCTGCTTAGTTACCAGTGGGTTTAAAATACAGTAACAACTCTATAAATTATATGTAGAACTACATTGAAGTTTGCCTGTTTGTTAGCTTCTGGCTTACTAGAAGTCATTTATTTAAAAATTTACCTTAAAGAAGGAAATACAGGTGTATATTTATTCTGTATATTCTGCTCTTGTAACTCCAAATACAGTTTTAAGATATTTCTGTATTTACTGTAAGCTAATAAAAGGAAGATAGGTTATAAATTGAAGTGTACACTAGTATAATAGTATGCAATTTTCATACAAACTTTACAGTTTATTTCTGTGTATAGCTGTCACAGGCTAGAAGAAAACCTCCAGAATTGTTGCTTTTACCTATCTTAATTTGCTGACATCCAACAAAAATGGCTGATCACTTTTTTAAGCTCATGGCTTGTTATTAGCAACACCAATACTGCATTACAGGCCAGTGTGTTTCTAAATCAATCATACTGGGATTCAGATGTAAATATAATAAGAAACTTTGCCTTATCCTTTTATTACCCAAGGAAATAATTTCTACTGAAAAGTGTAGATGACAGAAGTAGAATGACTTTTATAGATCATCAGTGCGTGGAGCCCAAGATGAGAGAGAGAGACTATACTAAGATTTTAGAGGGGACAAGGTGAAAGAACTCTTGCTATTGAAAGCAGGGATATTGCTTTTGTGGTAAGGACTGCTAAACAAAACAGAGTAAAGCAAAACAAAATAAAACAAAATTAAAGCCTTCAATGTCTGAAAAGAGGACAGATGTTGCAAGCTGTCACCCATGACTATGTAGCATTTTGGTTTCTCATAAGCAAAGCAACAAAAATACACTGAAATACACTACAGATTCTGGGAAGATTAGCTTGTTGTCTGTTTCAGAGACACATTTAAATCTGGCTTGCCTTTGTCTAATTTGCATTACAGAATTTAACGTCTTTCATACTACAATGCCTCTCTTCATTTCAATGGAATAATGCATAAATTTGTTGAAGTTGTCTCCATTTAGGATAGGAGAATGATAGTGTGCGGGTAGTGCATTTCTCATAGCTCTACTGCTAAGTACAGAAGAGTCTTGAAAAAAGTGCAAATACACCTTATTATACCTGTTTTAAATTTAAGAACAGATTTGAATCAGATAACTTTAGATTAAATTCACTTTTGTACAGAGGACTAGCACTCCTACAGCCCACTCTCAGGTTGCCATTATTCATGTGAGAGGAGGAACTCTGTAAATTTATGCATTGTACGTTTTTAGTAACACAACAATTCTAAGAAAGGAAAGGCTCACTCAAGAGGAACAAAATTCATTTCAGTTCCTTCCTTCATAAGTTGAAAAAGTAGCTACAAATTTTCCTGAGAATTTCCTAATCCATCAGGGTATAGTTTTGTCCAGATAAAAGACAGGGAATCTTTTCCAGACTTTTTCTTTTCTGATCAGTGACACGTCTTCAAAAATGCAATGTCACAGGAAGAGATGAAAGATACATACACGCATGAGGTAACATGAGGTAACATAAGGTAACATTGGGCAGGGAAACTCCTCTGAGAATAAGGAGTTTTGGTGCCTTCCTGCTATTATTTTCATGCGATATATAAACTTCTCAATGCTAATCAGTTTCACTTTCTGACATCTAGTACAAACTACACAATGTTGTTACAGCATATGAGAAGTAGGATATATAGTACAGGCAGACATAGCGTCTGTGTGAGAGGCAGAACTGTTGCTGTACTCAACAGCCCTAGCTTTGGAGGAGGAATCAAGAGTCAAAAGAGAAGGAGGGGAGGGTACAATAATGAAATACAACCAGGGGGTGAAATTCAGGTCAGTTCCATCAAAAGAAGTGGAACAAAATAGATAAAATATACCAAGAGACACCTTTCTTCTGAATCAAAATAGAGTAAATCAGAATTCTCATAAATCAGAATTCTTACTGAAACATGCCAAAAAGTCATCACAAAAACAATTATGGCAAGTTTAAGACACCATACAATCCTCAAGTGTAGCGGCAAAAGTTTTACTGGGTTTGGCTAGGATGGGACTACTTTTCTTAATAGCAGCTCACCTTGTATCATGTTTTACACCTGTGGCTTAAACAGCCTTAGTAGCATAACAATTTTATCAACTGCTGAGCAGTGCTTGCAAAGCATCAAAATCACCTGTATTTCTCACTCTGCTGCCCTCCAGCAAGGCAGCTAGAGGTGGGCAAGAGTTTGGGAACAGACACAGCAAGACACTGACCTCAGCTACCAAAGGAATATCCCATACTATATCACACTCAATCCCATACTCATCATGCTCAATAAATGCAGGGCATAGAGTTTCCAAAGTACCCAGCAAGTCTTTATGGGACCAGCCATTCTACTGCTGGTAGGATGTGGTAAGTGCTCACCTCTTCATCACTTAGTTGTTTTTTGGTGATTTTTTTTCTGTCTTTCCTCTTTATTTTAAACTGTCTTTATCCCTACCCAAAGGTTTTTCTTACTTTTGCTCTTACAGTTTCCGTCTACTTTCCTCTGGGAGCAACGAGTGAGCCAGCAGCTAGCAAGTGCTTAATTGTTAATTGAGGCCAAGTCCCCACACAAATGAAAACAGTCTGGGATAAAAAAGTCACATCCAAAAGAGATTCTGTTAGAAAGAATGCTAGTCTTGTGTGCTTCAGATGAGATGAGAAAGAATTTTGATGAATTTACTAATTTGAAGGAAGCTGTTGGTGCAATGAAAAATAGATCACACAGAACTGCAGAATGATGAAAAATAAATTACATGAAATAAAGAGTGATTAAAACAATAAAGAAAAAAAAGAGAGAGAGGAATAGTAGGTGTGGAACTGAAAGAAAGAAATGGGAGATGAATTGACACAGAATCTTGTTTTATTACAATCTTTCACTATAAAGAGTTCTTTCTACTTTCATGCTGATTTAAAATTCATGTAGCTTCACTAAACCTCACTGAATTAAAAAAATCACTGAAGTAATACAAAATCAGTTTAATGCTTTTAAAGGCTAGAAAATTTAACATATTCAGGAGAAAAACATTTTTAGTATTCCTATACTGTACTGTATATGTAGACTGTATCATACATAAAAAATATATACATACTGCATGTACGCATTATATACTAGATGATCTATATGGACATTCTGCATACATGTGTAGTCTGTATATATGTTGATAAAAGATATATACCATTCACATCTCTGTATGTCTGCATATTATATAACTATTGTACATAGAATGAAGCAACATATATAGACGACAGTCAGTTCTGTCATTTTTGGCTGGGTTTTCCTCATCACTGTTGTACCAAGACTCCATTAGTCTCAAATAAATGCATGGCAAATATCATTCACCACAGCTTATATAATAGCAAAGAGACTAGATCTGTCTAGAGAAGGAGGATAAACTCTCCTTAAAAACAGATAAAAGGAAAAGAAAAAGGAAAAGGGAAAGGAAAAAGGGAACAAATCGTAAAATCATAAATTCTATTTTCCTTTTCCTTTTGTTTCTTTTAGGAAAAGGAAAAAGGAAGGGGAAGGGGAAATGGATGGGAAGGAAAGGGAATTACTATTTACTCTCATTGCTCTTTGTTCTCATAACTCATTAGGAGTCAATAATGGTTTCAGCAATATTGTATCAGTGTCACCTATCATATATTGGTCACAGAAACAAATCAAATTAAAACAAGGACAACCGTAACCAAGTAATTGAGGAGAAATAAAACAGAATATTTAGAAACCATTGATATTGAGTTTTGAACATTTCCCACTTTGTGGATCTTCTGTATATCACTACAAGCTGCAAATGCATCTACACAGAATGCACTGGATTGGAGACTGACTTCCAGGCTAAAACCCTTGCTGCAGTTGTTGCTGGAATGCTACAAGCATTCCAGGAGGAGCTCTAGTGAGCTCCTCTACTGCCTTTTCACTGAGTTACACAAGATCTTACTTGACAGAGAAAGAGCAGATAGCCAATGTAATTCTCTGAGGCCACTTCCAGTGATCTCTACAAAGGCTCTTAAAACTGTCTGATTCCTCATCTTAGGAGAGCCTTGAAACCCAGATCACTCAAGCAGTATTAATGTCACCAATCTTTCTAAGAGCACAGCTGTGCTCTTGAAATTCCAGGCAATTTTTAGGCTCTGTTATTTTCAAATCATGTAAATAAGTAATTCAATAGTGGTTTGCAATAATTACCAGAGTTATTAATAATAATAACTTCTAATAATTATTAGATCTATGTGTTCCATTTTGTTATATCTAATCACTACATTATGTTTGACACAGAAACTTTTCTGGTGGGAAAAACAGACTAGACAAGTAAATGGTATTATTTTTGTTGGCTTAGAATACCTTTCAAATAAACAACTTTGTTCTCCTCCCCTTTCTCTTTCTCATGATGTAAGAAATTCCTTAAAATTGATATGAAAGGATCTGAGGGCAGGTTTATATTATTCAACTACTTCATATATGGTTCTAGATACAACTAGTTTTTCATCCAAGTTGGCAGCTGCAGCCCTGAGAGGCTGCAATTGATCTCTGAGGATATATTTCAAGAGCTTGAATTTCCTCAATTCAGATTTACTTAATATTGAAACATATCTGTATTAAACAGGGCCCTTTACCTTCTGGAGGAATTATTTGAATGAGGTTTCCTTGGTACAATCTTGAATAAATGATGGTCTTTTTAAAGCATTTCATAGAGTCACAGAATGATAAGACTGGAAGGAACAACAGTGAGTCATCTGGTCCAATATCTTTGCTCAAGAAGGGTCATCCTAGAGCACATGGCACAGGATCCAGATGATCCTTGAATGCCTCCAGTGAGGTAGACTCCACAACCTCTCTGGGCAATCTGTTCCAGTACATGGTTCCCTGCATAGTAAAGTTCTTCTTTTTGTTCTTGACATACTTGGCCAGATTTAATTCCAGATAGACCTTGGCCTTCCTTCTCTCATTCCTATTTACTCCAACAACTGATGTGTATTCATTTCAAGATTCCCAGCAGATTTTCTATAGAAAAAAAAGCAGCTCAACCACAGCGCAGTAACCACTGAAGGCAGTAAATTTCATATTTCTCTGCAGTGCTGAATAGACTTGAGGTGACATCAAAAATCCACACTAAATGATATCTTCTACAAAGTATGTTATCAGATGCATATGGATATTGAGGTTCCACACAACATTTTTCCTTAGAGTATTTCCTTTCAGTTTCACATATATTTCAATGAGGATAGTCCCTGTATCTTTCCTTCACACATGGACATTGGACCAATCCTACGCTGATATATACAGGCATTATTTCAATATCACTATTAAACAGTGTATGCTGGAAGGAGATATTCTATTTTCTAAAATTATATAACTAAATCAGTGAATCATATTTCTTATATTAATTGGATGGGGTAAAGATTGTGACTAATTTTTTAAAATAGATGATTGAAAACCACTGAAATTGCTCCTCTATATAAAAGTAGAAAACTGAATGATTTTTTGTTCCTGAAATTCAATATCACAGATAAAATTTTGCTCAGTTTCTATAATGGCAGAAATTGTGTCTAGTTTCAGAAGGCCTTTGGATCTGTTTTTCACAGTTGCCTTCCACAAGCTGAAAATGAACAGAATACTGAAATCAACAGTAAGGTCATTTACTCAAACAGTAATTACATTTACTCAAACATGAATGTTATTTGACTTTTAATACAGACCTGACAGAAATTCTGTTGCTGCTCCCAGTTGTCTTGTTTTACTTTCATCATATTAGAAAAATATGGGCATATTGATGTTTTCCTTCACTGTCTTATTGTATGCTTTCTAAAAGCTCATTAAGCTAATTAACCTTTTCAAAGCACTCAGGTGTAAACTATCTCTGTTCACGTTGATTTTTGTGAATTAGGTCATCAAAGAAGTTTTAAAAATCCCACCAAAATGGAATTTGCCTCTGAGTAATTATTTCTGGGGGAAAAGAAAAAAAAAATCTTTGTAAATACTGCCAAATTCCCAGGCTTTGTCCAAGCACAATTGCAAAATTATTCATTAAAATTATATGTGCTTTCTGAGTAGTTTTTGTACTTGTTCTACTTTTTCACTTAACATAAACATAAGAAAAACTATCCTACCTTTTTATACTACATCTTGAATCTCTTTGAGAACTGAAATTTTTACTGCTGTGAAGATTTTTTTTATCCACAATATGCTTTTTTTCAGTTTTCACTTTAACACTTACTCTTTGAAAACTTTATTCCATGCCCAAAGTCTTCTATAAATCTATTTATCATCTTAATTAATGTCATCACATTATTGCATTGATTTTAATATATTGTCAGTTTAAAACTATTATTTTATTTTATTTTATTTTATTTTATTTTATTTTATTTTATTTTATTTTATTTTATTTTATTTTATTTTATT
>VZUI01056918.1:0-27409 GCA_013401135.1 Cettia cetti | reverse complement strand
CTGTGGCCCACCGGGCCTGGACCTCCGGAGGGACTGGGACTGACAACAGACTGAGTGAGCTGAGCTGCACCCACGGCAAGGACTGTCTCAGTTTGCCATCTCTCTTCGGAGCGGCGAGAGGTTTTATTGCTTCACTGTTCATTTTATATTTTCATAGTATCCATTCTTAGTGCTTGTAGGTATTTAGTTTGTTAAATAAATAGTTTAATAGTTTTTTCCACTTTTCTCTGAGAAACTTTTTCCTGGACTGGCTGGGGGGAGGGGCTGTTTAAGTTTGCTTTCCAGAGGAACCCCCTTCAGAGGTTTCCTCCCAAATTTACCCTAAACCAAGACACATGGTCACCCTCACACTTCTTTCTCATGTCCTGTGCTTCAGTTTGTCCCCACTGCCCCTCTGATTGCTGGTCCTGTCACCAGACACCACTGAAAAGAGCCTGGTTCTGTCCCTCTTTGCACCTCTCCATAGGCATTTACATCCCTGAGCCTCCCCTTCTCCAGACTGAGCAGTCCCAGCTCTCTCAGCAATTCCTAGTGAAAGTGATGCTCTGATCCCTTCAATCACCTTAATGGCTCTTTGTTAGGTTCTCTTTAGTATGTTTGTATCTCTCTTGCTGTGAGAAGCCCAAAATTGGACACAGCACTCCAGCTGCCTTCACCCCAACTCCATCTCTAGTTAGGACACCTGTAGAAGTATAACAGTGAATATACTACAAATACCCCTAAAAAAAAATCTCTTGTTTCAGAGCAACCTTTTCAGACAATGTAATTTATTAGGTCATCTGGGAGTATGGTTAAGAGTAGAATGCAGCATTAAACATTCTTTTGTTTGGGATAATGGACTATGAAAGTGCAACAGAAGGAGGTTGCAATAGAAATTTACCACATGGAGAAGTGAATGAAAAACAGGAAGTTAGATAACAGGGCATAATACAGGCACAGAGCTGGAAAACAAGGTAGCACTTATTTTAAAGAAGAAATAATTACAATGGGTAATTTTTTTTTCTGTTTAATCTATAGCCATGCTAAAAGATTTAATATCTGCACTTAAGCTACCAATCCTGATGATCAAAATATGAAACACACCACTACTAATGCATCCAGAGCAAGTAGTATGCAAATTATTCATTACAGATATTATACATTACTGTATTTTAATGCCTTTGATAAAGAGTCATTATTACCTCTCTAGTTTGGGAAGGCAGGCTATTTTTAGGAATCTTGAAACGATGAACAGTGTCATCAAAACATCTGACAGAAAAGAAGCAACTGTCTGTAGATTTTACCTAGAGCAAGGTTGAGCAAACACAAAATCAGTATAATGAATCAGTCAGAAAAAAATGAAGTGTAAGCAAAGTAAAAAAAATTACAGTTAACTCAGAAGTTGTTGCCTCAGTTTTGATCCAAGTAATTGTAATTTATAAAACCCTTGGTCAGAACAGTTTTACAAAGTGCATCATTATATTATGAATATTAATATAGAGGTTCTTATGTTTAAATATTGTATTTGTATTAATTTGCATCACTTGATTCAGACAAAACCTCAGCAACGGTTCAAGATTGCCAATATTAAGGAATTTGTAGATACTGAAAAGCAAGTCACTTTGCCACATTAATAAGTACAGTTTAACAGAGCTTTTGGTGTCAAACTAGGATAGGGCAATTACAGAAATATGGAAATTATCTTAAATGCATTTTCCTTAAACATTTCATCTTCCTGGGCATTATAAATGACACCTGGCCTTTGTTTTCTCTGTTCACCCCTTCCAAAATGGATTCCTACAAGCATAACAGAGATCAGGGAAGTTTTCCAAAAGTCACCTTCAAAATTGATTAGTCTTTCAACTGAGATCAGCTTAAGTTATACAATCGGTCACAAGTGGCCAGGGACAGCTAAGGAGGAACTGGAGCTTCAGCTATTCCAGATCACATGCTTCAAACTGACCCGGTCTGCTTTCAGGATGTCTTGTGTGTCTAAATCTTCAGGACTTTAGAAAGCAGTGAGGGAGCTTTATGGCCACTTTACATAAAAGAATACTTTGCTGGACAGGAACAAGTGTTTCTTTCAACAGCACAAGCTTTCTCCCTATTTTATAACAAAGATCGGCTTACCAATCCAGCGGAAGTTTCATTAACCGGGAATGGGATACAACAGAACATAAGAAAACAACTCAGTAGTTACAACACATTTCACTTCCTACCGTGCAGACAGCTTGTGTTAGATGCTTGCATCCCTGACGATGATCATTATTCACTGCATCAGTTCTTTGAAAGAAGAAGAGATTTAGTGAAGGCAGGAATGATTTAAATTGCTTTTCAGAAATTTAAACACAGAACTTACTGTCTCCGATACCAGGAAAGAACTCCATGTTCTAGAACTACCCAGTAGAGTTTCCAACCAAAAAATCGTGAGTTCTAAAAGGGGAAAAAAAAAAAAGGCCAGGTAAGCTTAACAGAATACTTTTAGTGCAGTGTGAGCTGCAGAATTGAGCTCTGGGTGGTAGGAGCCTGAGGCAAGAGACCTTGAAGTGGAAATGACCCTTTGCTTAGCCAGGGGCACAGGGACTTGTGGTGTCAGGAGCCAAGGACTCAGTAGGAAGACCCCAGACTTTTACACTTAGACTGCAAGGGCAGAAAACCCCAGGGATTCCTTCATTTGGGTACTTCCTCAGAGACACCAGCTCAAGCTGCTATTTTGTTATTACACAATGATTAAAGTAAAGATCCAGACATCTGAGACTCAGCTCTGGGAAACCAAGGGTCAAGCCAGTAAGGAAACCTTGTCTGACTGAGTGTGGTGAATTTAGGGAGCCAAGCTGGGCACCTATCACTGGAGCCACCAATTGCAAAGGGGCTTTGTTCCCAGCAGTTAAGTCTTTGGTGGAAGAAATGTGATGGACAGAGTGAGTCCTGCATTGTCAGGCAGAGAAGCTTCCTTAAAACCAGTAAGTGTTACAAAAACCTTTTATGTTCTGGGTATCCTGAAGATCACAGCAACCTGAGAGTATTTTACAATTGTTTTTGGAACCACCTAAAGATAAAAGTTGAGCCTGCTATTCAGTAAGAATTGAAATATTAAAATGTTGCATTTTTAATGTTACAGGAATTGTTGGTCACCACACAATTCTGTTTTATAAAATCAAACGAGAAACAATACACACAGAGATAGCAAACTACAACATTTTATCTTTCTCAAGCCTTAGTACACAGTTCTCATTTAAAACCAGTTCCTTATATCACAACAGTGATATAGGAAGATTTACACTGAAGAAAACTTTAAAGAGTTTATTAAGCAACATAATTAAGCGTTCATGTAGACCTCACATTAACTTGAGCAACACAGCAAAGCAAGCTTTGAATGCCATCTTCCCACTAAGTTTTAAAATTTTCAGAAGATGATGGCAAAATAGTAGTCACAGTTTCTTAAAGAAAATGTATCAGTCATACATTAACAAAGCAATATTTTAAGTATTTTGCCCACCACACAGACAAGGAAAAAAGTCTTATCACAGTGAAGCTTTGCCACAAAAATTACCAAGAAATAGAGACTTTTTAATGACTGACACTAAGATCAAGGTACCATGAATCCAGTAGCTGCTCCACTCAGTCAGCCCATCTATACATATTAGACTAAATTACTATTAAATACTATTTAAAAATTCCTTAATTCATCAGTTATCACTGAAATACAGGAAAGGGACATACTGACATACTTTGAAATCTTTCAAGCTGTTTTAGAAAAGGAAATATGCCATACCTTCCATAGGAGACCTTCATATCTTCTCAGGGGTTTGTTGATAACCTGCACAGAAATTAAAGCTCATATAGGAATAGCTTCAACTAGACAGCCTTGGCATTTTAAATTGATACAAAAGTTCCTACCTTTCCAGTTTTACCTGCCAGTATCAGTTTCATTTCTGCACCTTGGGCTAGATCAAGGGGAGTCTGATCTGTTTAGTAACAAGACAAGGCATGAGAATTTGATGCAAATAAACTTAGATGTACTTTAAAATAATTTGACACTCTTTGCCCATCAGTTTGGCCTCCAAGCATCTACTCTTACTTGGAATTGGGGAACATCAACTCCTCAGGGGCAGAAGACTAAAAAAGGTATTGAACTTTAGGGCATTGCAGTGCTCCTCGGAGTTCTAACTGCAGAGAGCCCTTTGCCCTTACTCATCTAAATTTGTTTTTAGCTTCCAGCTATTAAAAAAATAGTTTAGGACACTCAAAAAACCCAAGACACAGGCATCTTTAAACAGAGGACAAGAACACAGTTTGCATAACATCTGCATCAAGTTTTCCTCTTTTTGGTCTCATTAGATTCCTTCTTAGGAGTCACTTTGTCTCAGCTGCATTTTCAATCTTCTTTTTTGTTACCCATGTTCAATATTTAGCATCAAGAAAACAAAAGCCAGGCACATTTCACTGTTAAGCTATCAGTAAATTTTCCAGAAACAGGCAAGCTTGGAAAATAAAAGTACATAGAATAAGTATTTTGCTACGTTTCTTCAGCTTCTTGCAATTTAGTCACTGTTGGCCTTCCTTTATCAGAGACACAGAGCTTGTAAAGCACTGTAAGATTTTCCCTGAACACTGTGTAATAAGTAACACAGCTTACAGAAGATGCTGAATTTGTGTCTCCACTTTACATTTAACATTCTTTTCATTTCATACTCACCATTTTTGTTTTTTATTTTAGGATCTGCTCCATTTCTTAGAAGTTTCAATGCACAGTGCTTATGAGCACGGTATGCCGCACAGTGCAAGGGTGTGTTCCCCATCTGATCTGTACAGTTGATATCAGGTGGCTTGCGCTTGTTTAACTGGAAATAAAACAAAGTTCTGCTTACTCATCAGTTTTCCCCCCTCTCCAGATGCCATATTCTCTCTTTTGAAAATTAGTTGTTCCTAACTAGGATGCTTCAGTGTAGATCTGGCAACAAAGAGGGCATTTAGCAAGTATTATGACAAGGGCAAGGACTGCAACAATCAAACAATTCAGCTAGAGTAAGGAACTTCAGTGTTTTGCTTGCTATACCCCTTTCACCTCTGCTGCACAATATGGACACGTTTTTCTGCTCAACTGCAGTGCCAGGGAAAGTTGCCCAGTATTGCAGTTCAGCCATTTATATGCTAGAATGGCTCTGCCCAGTTCTACTGTCAAAAATCTGCCGTTCTCCATAGAAGAATCCCAGGCACAGTGCAGAAGTTAGCACAGGCCAGTGCTAAATCCAGAAAAAAATTGTGCAGCCACCCTGTTTCAGAGAGTAAGAATTTGTATTGAAGGGTGGCAGACCTGTCAGTCCCAATGCCAGCTATCCTAGGCCGTTTTAGAGCTCCTACTATAAGCAATCTGTTACACAAACAGTTTTGCTGCATTCTTAAGACTATTAAGATAAAAGTAGCTGTGTAACCAAGGAAAAAAACCAAAACAACCCAAACTGACTTTTACTGGCACACAATATAAATGTTTTGAGAAACTGACCCTTTCAAAGAGAAGGGTCATTAAGCATGACACTGCTAACTACCCTAAACCACCACTGCACTTCTACTCAAATATGTGGCTTCTGGATGCATACATAGGGGTTGGACTGAATGATCTGTAGAGGTTCCTTCCACCCCAAAGAATTTCCATGCACTATCAGCCACTTAAGCTCACAAGCCAGATGGGAGAGCCTTAATAGAAAGGCTAAGTTACTGATAAGCAGCCTTAGGAGACCAGAGACACGAGTGCATGACAACAATTTTTTGAGAAACTCAAAAAAACCCTTTAAGTATTCGCATTAGCCATATGCTATCTTTGAAAAAATACTCCAGAATAGCAGAATTCCCATGGCCACAATTCAAGTTAACATCAACAGCAACCACCTTATATGTATTCCAGAAATAGTCCCATAAGGGATAAACTACTATAGCTGTTGTCTACAGATTGACTGGTGAGAGAACAAAAATCAAAAAGAGGGAGTTTGTGGAAGTATACCCTCATTAACATTGTAGTCAAACATTTGCATTCCTGAGGACTCCTAAGCTCTAGCTCTTTCCAAGCAGATGTTTTACATTTACTTTCTCTTCTGACTTCTTGCCTCCTTTTAAGCCTCATGCCTGTGCTTTCAGCACCTTATGCCATGTCACAAGGAAATAGTTGGAAGAAAGAATCATGCATCAACCCATTGAGATAAAAATCTCTCCAGTCACTTCAGGAAATGTACAGTACATTTTTGAGGATTTGCAGGAAGAACACACTGGCTTTGCCTGAAGTAGACTAAAGAGCCTGGGTTAAAATTCAGCTGCTGAAGATCTAACTTCTAGTAAATAACATCTTCTAGTGTTAGGTGTCACAGTGAAAGTAGATGAAAAAAGCAAAAGTTTCATGAGCATAATAGTCTGCTAATAAAAAAAAAATGAGAGCAGAAAGGCCTGAACAATCAGTAGGCAAAGTATGGGCAATTCTGGAGCTAAAGGGCAGTTCTGAAGAGCTACACAAATTTGCACAGAGGTATTACCTAAGGGTAGGAAAGTCAAAGGGGTTTACACCATAGAGTTGTAAGTGTATTCCATGGAATACCTGTTAAGAACTGAGTTAAAACTGACCCTGGGTCAAAAACGTGACAATATTTTGAAAAGTTTTAGAAGTCAATATATAGCTGTCTTCACATATACAGAGCTCAAAGATAGAAAAGATATTAAAAAAAAAAGAAAATCACTTAGAAATTAAAATTTTCACAGGGCGAATTATGTGCTCATGCATAGTTACATGCCACTTGAGAGAAAGCAGAGTTCTTTAATGACAGATTTCTCTAAGAAGCCACCTTTTTTCTGATTTTTTTTCACATCAGCTTAAGAATTAGTCAGCAGACGTAACAAGTATTGAAATTATGAGAATCAAGAACAGATCACTTATGTCAGTGTATTAATTACAATAAGTACAATTGTGCAGTATATTAATGCACTACTTTTCCACATCTTAGGTGCTGTGTACAGCTCTGGTTCTCTCACCATTTCAAAGAGGACAGCACAAAAATTCCAAGTAAGAATTACATGGATGACCAAAGGTTTAACAAGAGTTCCCATGCAAGGAATTAGAAAGACAAGTGCTCTTTGGGCTATTAAAAAAATAGAGGGGGGAAGTAAATCGTGAACAGGTGTTTACTTCTGGTTCTAGGCAGGAAAATTAAGAGCATCAAATATCTCAATATACTAATCTCACATTTGTGAATTTTGATGCCTGAAAAGGCATAACTAAAGATGCTAAGTAGTTGGAAACCATTCCATACTGCATGTCTTACTTCCAAGGACACTCTTCAGGACTCTAAAAAGCTTGAGTTCAAGCACTGGGCCTCTGCTTCAAAACCCAGCTGGATTTGGTCCTGAGCAACCTGCTCTAGCTCATTATGCTCTGCAAACAGGAGCTGGACTAGATCAAGTCCAGAGGCACCCTCCAGTCTTTCTGTGATCTGCTTCTGCCACAGCCTAACCATGCCACCACACTGCTCATCTGGGATTACAGTGTGTGCACACACAGTTTTCAATTTCTGCTCAGCATGAAACTGTATTGTGCAGATGAGTGTCCATTAAAAACTACAATGGATGCAAATGACAAAGAGCTTACTTTCAAGATTAAAGACAGGCCACACTGTGGTGAAAACCTAGGAATCCCTGACATTAAGGAATCCACAATAACATAATAAGCTTATCTTAGCAAAACAAGAACCATTATGCTGCTGTTTACAACTAACTAGCTAATTCTTTCTAAAGGATTTAAAATCATGAAAGAAGCAGAAAACCGTTGGTTTTGCAACTTCCAAGAGGAAAATCCTTGAGGGTTCAGCACCTTACCAATATAACATCGTTCACAGAACTAATATTACAAAGTCACAGCCTTTGAAATGCAAAGCACAAATTGATATTTTGTTACATTAGCATTATGGATTGAATCACTTGAATTCTTACCAAGGCTGTCAGTTTCCCTGTTTCGCCCTCTCTTGCTGCTCCTAAGAGGAGTTCTTCCAGTTTCCTTTCTTGTGTCCTTTCCACTGCTATTAAAAAAACAAACAAAAAACAAAACAAAAGTAAGGTCAGTCTCAGTAAAGTACATAAGAAGTACAGCATTCAAAAAATTACAGCAAAACAAACCTAGAGAAGCAAGAGTTTCCAGTATTATTTAATTTGGGACAAGTATAAATAGAATATTTCCTCAGAAAAGTCTGTGTCAAAACAAAAAATATGTTCAAAGCACATAAAATTCGATAAGATGTGCAACTTTGTATACACACACACATATATTTTTTTTTTTCCAACACTTAAAACCAAGCCCACTCCCTGCAGAAGGGAAAGTAGGAACCACACAATACCCTCATCTCAGATCTTCCCTATGTTCTTTTCAGCTTCTCTTCTACTCTTCTTATCCTACCGAAATTTTATTCTTCTCTAATGATTCAGCAGATGAGCAGTGGAAATGAGTTATTTGTGCAGTTGCATGTTGAATCAGAAGAGAGATCACTTCTTATATGCAGTCTGTGGTAGTGGACACAGAGCCCCATCAGTATTTAAGATTATTATGCAGTAATACCAGGGAGCAACAGTTTTTGAACTCTCCAAAACTATAATCAGTGAACTAGATTAGTATTTGGACACCATCTGCCTCATCTCTGACACTGTGAGACCACGGAGGAAACAAGGGGAAGGGTTTTCATTTTTTATGCCTTTTGACACAATGCCTAAGAATTCAAATGAGCTTCTGTAACTTGCAGAAAAAAGCTTTTAGAATACACACATGTTAAAAAACCCCCAAAACAAACTTTGACCTATTAAAGTTACCTTCCAACATATTCCTTATGTCTTTGTCATGAGTAACTTCTTTTGCAGTCTCTCCACTGCCATTAACAATAGAAGGATCAGCATTATGCTGCAAGAGTAACATCACCACCTCCTGAAAAACAATTTGAAAAAGCACTGCTTATCTCTCTGTGTAACTGCAAGGCCACAATCAGGCTTTCCAGCTATTGACATCCTGTAAGATGAGCTTTGTAACCAACGGCTTCTCACCACTGCTGGTTTCTTATGAAAACAGGAAGGGATGTTTTAGAGAGATTGAAGAGTGGCACTGACTGCAACCATTTCTCTCCCAACAGTCAGGCTGAAGGAACCAACAGGAGTTACAGCTGAACAGACGGACCCTGAAAAGCTGGTGTACCTGGTGTGAATGCTGAATTTGACAGACAAAAATTGTACAACTGGCTCTTTTAACAAGACAGTGAGTAGTCACTCCTTCTGAAGGGCCAAGATGTTACCCACAGAGGTAGTACTAGTTTTGGAATGATGGTAGCATGGGGGGAAAAAAAAAATCAAACTAGTGTCACATTACACCAGCCTATAGAAAGCTCTTTAGTTCTAATTAACTATGAAGAAACAGCATTTCCAGGCACCAAATGGGCCTGTGTGTTGTAATTTAAGAGATTTCTTTTCTCTCAAGAAGCTACTAAGATTAAAACAACATGGTTTCTCTCTGTGGCTTTTTTTTTTGGACAGAGTTATACAAGCCAGGCAACGTGCCTAATCCTTCTGAACATGCTGTACCAAAACAGACAATAAGTCATTTTTAGACACTGCAAAAACATCTTTTTGAAGTGATCTTATTGCTAGTGCTTTTTACCTTACGCCCCGTGAAAGCTGCACGATGGAGTGGAGTGTCCCCCATGTCATTCAGCACATTCACATCTGCACCAGCCTAAACAGCAAGACCAAAAGACATCTCAATGTCCTGCCAACAAGAACTACATGACTATTCCCTCTCACTGGGGGGAAGGGGAGACAGGACACTAATGCAGACCTTGTGGCAAATCAGACCAAAACTGTAACACAGTTATCCTGGAAACAAGGCTAAAGTGCAGATCTAAGATTCACAGCCAACATTCTCCCAATTGCATTGAAAAGCATTCTTCCAGGCATACTTTTAAGAAGAGGGTATATAGAAAGTAAATTTAATACAAGGGCTGGGGGCTGTTGTTGTCTTGGCTTTTGTTTGGCTTGGGTTGTTTGGGGTTTTGTAGGTCTTCCTGTTGAATCCCCTGTCCTTTTGTCACACACTTTCTCCATCCCATACCTTTTATCTGAAAGGAGGTGTGTTTGCCACACTGCACAGGCACTCTTCCAAGAAACCAAGAAATCCTACCCTTTTTTCATTAAGTATTTCTTCTACACCACTCTACCTAACCTCTCAAAGGGTCAAAGAGAGGGTAGGGCATACTTTACCTCATCATATATGTTTAGATCACATGATTTAGCCAGGTCATTGCTGCCTGCCTAAAGTTAACTGATGAACCTGACTAGTTCCAGAGATCTGTTTCTGGTAATGCCTCCTTCACTTGCTCTTGGCACAAGTACACAGACACACTTACACATGCCTAGCTTTCAGAAGTGCACAGCCTCACTCATTTCTCACCTTGTTCTTTAAATAATACCCTTTCAAGAGCCCTATCAAAGGAACTAAAAGTAGAAAGTCACATATACTCTTCCAACTCTTGAAGCTGGATGCTTGATAAATGCATTAAGTGATAAAACTTTACCTTTTGCTTTAAGTAGCCCGCCTGAATTGAAAATGGCATTATTTACTGAGCAAGTGTATAGGCTAGAGAAGAATTTCTCAAAGAAATCCCACATTTGTTTCCTCCTTTAAAGTCTGGATTATGCTGGCAGCTTTTATTCTTAATGAAATTCAAGTTTAGATTAGCTTTGCACTTGAGCCTGTTTATCACACTCCTGCCATCCAGCAAAATCTTTCAAATATGAAATAGGGTCTAATATAGTTAAGGTTAGAGAAAAAAAAAATTCACTCACTGCATTTGCAGCTATGCAAATACAAACACATCAGTTTTGATAACCGAAGTCCACAGTTTTAAAGTTTATCACACAGTTCATTATTTCAAAGACACTAGAAAGAAACGAGTCAAACTGCTAGCCTGTGCCTGAAACACTTACAAGCTACTTCACACAAAGTTCTGTGCATACTTCTATGCACAATATAGAATTAGATAATGCAGCTTTTTTTTGCATTTGAGGGACTTTAGCCTTTTCTACAGCTCAGCAACTGAAACTGCCTAAACTTAGGTACTTTATGTACTACAGTAAACTAATCAAACTTTTGGAGTAATTGCATTACAAGTATCACATGCTGTCTTACTATACACAGATGGCCACTAAGCTTCAAAAAACTGAGCTTTCATGAGTGCATACCTATATACTGCATGTCTTTAGTTCCTCCCTGCAGATAGTTACAGTCCAAGAGAACCAGCTAAGTACCAATAACTGCAAAAACTGCCCAGAGTAAGGGCTGTATGCTACTGGATACACTTCCACTGTCACTATGTTGGGTCCTTCTAAACCAGGCTGGTCTTAATGTCACAATAATCAGTTATGTCTATGTTACATGTAGATAAACTGTAGGAGTGCCTCTGCCTCTCTGTAAAGCCTCCTTTCTTCTGTCACAAAACCCTGAACAAACACTAACTTCTTCTAGCCTTACACAGAGAGGAAAATAGAAACAATACCTTCAGCAAATCCTCTACCACAACAGCATGTCCAAAGTAGCAAGCAAGGTGAAGAGGTGTCCAACCCATATTAGACTTACTTCTGCCTAAAAGACAAAGCAGGTAAATTAAGTTTGGGTCACACAGTACAAAAGAGATATTCTTGTGTGCTTGGAAGTTGTCATGGAGGATCATTCTTCACAGCAGCAGAGGAACAAGGAGGCTGGAAGTATCTATACTACTCACATTATTTAAATTACTAAATCAGAGGCAGTTTGAGAAAGCTGGATTCAAATCTAAAACAAACAAAAAAACCCAAAACAAACAAACAAAAACCCAAAAAAACCCCCACCCAAACAAAACAAACCCAACAAAATAAACCCCAAAAAACCCAAACAAAAAACCCCCACAACCTTCTGAAAGGGAAAAGGCATTTTGTCTGACTCAGAATAAACTTTTCTTTGCATCTAACACGTTTCAATACTACCAAGAAGCTTCAGTTATTTTCATTCTTCATTCACTATGAAAATTGCCCATGCAAGCACATTTTTTCTCATTTATAAAAAATACTCTTTGGTTTACACAATTTTGTTTTCTTCACACAAATGACAGGTAAGACCACCTATCTTTCAAACAAAGGATTCCAAATAAAATAGGTGGAATGAACTAATGTTGAGGCTTTCTGTCATCATTTTTTTTTGTTGCCTTGCGCCTTACTCAGTTTTAATAAAGACAGTCTCACTAAGTAATGTGCTTTGAAATCGTTATACACAGTAGAACTCATATATCACCTACACTTCAAGTTGCAGAATGATAAAGCACAGACAGGAAGCAGGCACAGAAATGACCATGCAAAAGAAAATATGATTTATGCTTTAAAGAGCATTTAAAACATGACCTGGAGAACTGGCTGTATGAAATTCAACAACTCTCCTACAATCATTTATTTAAGAGCAAGATATTAAAGCATTAGAGATTACTAAAATTAACAACTCACTTTACTTTCCAACTGTAACACTTACTAAGCAAAGGCAACTTATGCTTTGTTTTTACTAAGCAACAGAGCCACAGCATTACAGTGTCACTTAAAAGCTATCATTTTGTACTTGGAATAAAAATGGAAATAAGGCAGTAGAAATTGTTTTGAAATCACTGCCACCATTAAGTTTTCCCCTGTCATAAAACCTCAAGTACTGAGGCATGAAACATGCCCAACATAAGTTTGCCGTGAGGAAACAAGCCACACGCACAAAGAACATAAACATCTTGAAAGTTCATCCTCTTTTCTGCTCTCATATTAAAAATTATCATTAGGATGTGGTTCAGAGCTGAAATATTTTCCCATTTCTTATAACTGTTTCCAGTTAAAATTCCTGCCCTTTATTGACAATTTCTTTTGTAATTTGATTCTCTTTCTTCTCAACTCCTGTTGTTTCCAGCCCCAGATTTAGATCTTTTTCTTCTTACAGTCTGGCCTACAACAAAGCTCCTACCCTATGTCACTGATAGGCCAAAGTATCACAGAAGATAAACACTGTGGATCACAAACTCTGGGGCTATTTGTGTTGGCTAACATACT
This sequence comes from Cettia cetti, assembly GCA_013401135.1. Classification (NCBI taxonomy): domain Eukaryota; kingdom Metazoa; phylum Chordata; class Aves; order Passeriformes; family Sylviidae; genus Cettia; species Cettia cetti. The sequence continues at coordinate 14,305 of VZUI01056918.1, read as the reverse complement.
ATACAGACTTCACTCATCCCTCAGTCCAGTAGGGAATAAGGCTCATTCAAAGAATACAAAAGAGATCTGAGCTGCACTGAATTAATACAATTAGCCTGGAACAGTTATTAGTTACCAGCACTGACAAAATGGTGTTGCTGCCAAGCAATTCAGTCATGAAAAAAATAACCAGGAATCTGTCCAGATTTGTAGTTCTTACTCAGTAAAGTAAGAACAGGCCCTTGTTCTGCATCCATTCTGAATGTTTGCATTTCTGATGTTAGCTCACCATTTGTTTCTCAAGCTTTTGAAGTGTTACTTCTCTTTAAAGTGACAAGTGTTCATATTTTTTTATTATTATTTTAAACCATGACAACATTACACTAGGGAGAATGCAAGGATAGGAGAGATAATGTAATTCCAACAAAAAACATAATTCCTCTCTCTCTTACACACAACTCTTTGCTTTAATGCCAGTCAACCCTAAGTCTCAAGTGTTACCATTTGTGTAGACAATGGAGACCAGGTAGGCAGCCAATTTCCAGCTGTGGGCTGCTGGGCCACTGTGCAGTCATTCAAATGTATATTTTGCCATAACACACTACTGACCATTAAACTTACTTTACAGATATTTTTACTTTGCAAATTCCTAGACAGGCTATTTTCTTGTATTGAAGGAGGATGAGCCAACAAGAGCTGGCCTTAGAAAACACGATTATTTTGGATGAAACCTAGGTTTGTTATTGTTTAATGTAGATACCTTCTTTCCAAACCAGTGAACTGAGGAACCAAAAAAGAGAAGTTCAGATAACTTGGCTGGATTTTCCTCACGCAAATCCTACTTATCTGCAAGCACTAACAGGGTAGAATACAGTCACAACTGAGCAGGTACAGGAAGCCTGAATTTATTTTCTCTTCCTTCACTTTGGCTGAAATGGCAGTGTTTAGGATCACTGGTGTCAGACTTGACATTTATGAGTATAGAGTGCACACAGCCTCAGAGGCAGCTTCCCTCTGGAAAGACAAGGAGATGATGTTGAAGATAGGCTTTGACAGTCAGGCACATCAATTTATCGGACTTATGGCTACCAAGGCACACCCTGCAGGAAGCTTGCACCACCTCCAGCACAGTCTCCCACCTGCTCCAGAAGCACTTTATTCCAAGCCAAGTGGCACTGCTGTATCAGATGCAAATCCTGAAAGGAACTGCTACAGCACTGAAGACATTCCCCATATCCTGACTTTCTAGGGACACCTGTTACTCACAGTGATGACAGAAGAACAAGAGGCTGTTAGGAAGAGAAGGAAGATGAAGGGCTGCAAAAAGACAGTCTACAGTGTGTACTTTAGTTAATCATCAGGTTGCTGTGCAATTACTATCTGGTGCTACCCAGCAGATCAGAACTTGTAGCAAGACATAGTGGCTTGGCTAGTGAGGAGGCAGAATGGCAGGGCCAGTTATACGGCTGAGGCTGTTTGGCCTGAATTGGTCTTAGACTGTTTCCAATGGAACACTCTATGGGAGCAAAGTGAAACAAGTCAGTCTCTGAAAAGTGACTGCGGAAGAACAGAGATTTAACTCTGAAGTTGCACAACTAGAGCAGTTCTCCCAGATAACACTAATTACACTTCTGTGTCCTCTAGCATTTAGAAGAATTGAAACTTCAAAACCAGAGATTTCACGGTGAACAAAATCCATATTTGGAACTACTTTAGGTTAAGTATAGTATCACAAGCACATTTCCTCTAGCTTCTTCCTCCACCTCCCATTAGCAAGCAAGTATTAACTAGGTGGCATGTACTGCTAAACTAGGAAAACAGCTAAGTACCATCTTTCACTTCATTACCTGAGCCTCTTCTATGCTGCAGACTTTCTGACCAGAGTCTCATTTGCTAGATATGATAGACAGTAGACTGTACCATTTCATTATGCTTTCTTGACTTCAGATTATGTGTAAGAACTCATTAGAGACACTCTGAAATCTCTTCTAAGCACAGGAGGCTTCAGGAACTTATTTATGGGCACTATTGCATGAATCGTAAGGTACTTTAATTCCAATTGTTTAGGCACTACACATTTTGAATATTTGCCAAGGATATACTTGTGAGGGTGGAGTACTTCAGTTTCATTCCCCTTTAAATTATGGACTAGCTCCCCAAAGATGAAGTAGCAAGACCTTGGGTTTTACAACTTTGTTTTCTGAGGTGAGTACACTAATCATTGAGAAAACACAAACACAGCTGAGTAGTCCAACAAAACAATAAGTAAGCTAATGATTAAGAATGAGACTTGGGAAAGGGATAGAGCTTGTTCGGGTAACAGGAATCCCTGCCCTTGAGGGCAAGGTGTTCCTTTCTGTTATGACTGAGAGGAAGCACAGTTGATCTCTCCCCTCTCCCTCAAGGATTTTCTTCTCAGTGCTGCTTAACAGCTAACACTGAACAATGGACTACCAACCTGGGTAGAAAGAGTGGGATTCACATCCACATCTTGGAAGCAACCAGCAACACACTCATGTAAATAAAGAGAAATATAAAGCTGCTAAAATAACAAAGAAGAAAGGTAGTCTGCAATTTCTAGCAAGCTTGCAAATCTAGTCTCAGATTGAAGTTTTAATGCACAGCAAGCAAATTGCTGAGCCACACCTATGTGAGCTGCACATGACCAAACCTTCAGTGATGGTCAAAGACCCAGACATAGATGAAGAGGAGTCTTAGTTTCTTTTCCCAAGTAACCTAGTATTCTACTAGAAGGAAGAAGTATACATTTATCCAAAACATTTTTGCAAGTGGCAAGAAATTTGACACTTCTAGTCTGTGATAATAAAATGTGGGCTTAAAAGAAACACCACAAAGATAAAAAACCCTTACACTGAGCAGAGCACAAATGACTGACCTGGTCTAATCTTCCCTGCATCTCTGATGAAAGCTATTTACCTCCCTGAATAATCCCCAGCACCAAAATCTGTTTTGTTTAGTATCCTAAAGCTTCAAAGTTGGCATAAGCATGAACACAGGCAAAAAGAGGTACTGATTCTTTGTCTTGCTGACACTTTTAGTTTCTATGAATTACGCTGAGTTTTTCTGTACACTTCAACTATTCATACTCTTCTGTCATCTCTCCCCTATGCAAATATGCCCCTAAGTCACAGTGTAAAAGCTGTTTAAGTGGGTTTCATCACTCTACTGAGCACTCCAAAGGAAGCAAGACTATACCATCACAATCAGTTTCACTACATGTGACTTCAACAGCAAGATTACAAACATCTGAGGGAGGCTACTAACCTTTACAGTTGATATCAAAGCTTATTTCTCCTTTGTCCAAGGTATCCAACAGCCGTTTAACTTCTTCAGCATTTCCATTTCTAGCATCATGGAGAAGCTGCTGTTCAGCTTCTGTAGTCATCTCTAATAAAAGATATAAAAGAAGAGATCTTGCTATCAGTTATACTGCTGTAAATTATGGCTTAAAATTCCATCATTTTTTGCTGTTATTTAATACTAACCCTGGTATGAGAAGGATAACTCTCTGTGGAACACACTTAATGCACAAGTTGTTGCAACAGTCCAGCACTCGGGCTACTAAGAAGCATTAAAATTCCTCATACAAAGCAGTTAAATAACCAAATACCCATGTTTCCTCGCTTCTGTTTTCTAGGTTCTAAGAGTGGCTGGGGAGTTGAAACTCTATGCCACAAAAAAAGGCACGCTTTGCTACAAGTGTAACCAGTAAACATTTGCTTTTTCCTTACAAGGCTTTCACCCTTATGCCTTAAGGTTTCCAAAGGCAACAGGAATGAGGGAAAAAAAAAAAAAAGTAACTGCACATCCATTAACCCAAGTATTACCTGAGAATTAATTGACAGTTATTTTGGCTGCCAACCCTGGGGAACAGAATTTGCATGGATATGTGAGATACCCATCAGTGATTAATACTATCGTTTCTTGAGCCTGCATATCTGAGGCCCTGCAACCTCAACTTGAAGTGGAACCAGGGACTCAAACAACTTTGTAGTTTTGACCTTATCGTAAAGAAATACAATAATACAATATAAGGAAGTTAACACACAACTGTAAAAGATCACTAATTAATTCTAATCCTACCATTGCTGTTGAACAGCAAAGGAAAAACAATGGTATTTACATCTTTCAAACAAGGGGGGAAACAAAACCTTTTAACATTTTACAGCTCTCTGCTGGAAGGGGAGCCTTAGACCTCTGGGAAAGCAATACTGCTACTTACCTGCTCTGTTGAAGAATACTGTTACTAAGTGATGTCTTAACCAATGTTCTTCCACACTGAAATCACAATCTGAAGTTGGTTTGCCTTTTTTTTTTTTTTTTTATTTAATGCTATTACAACAACTACCAACTGTACTAAGTTTAACAAGCACAAGTGCTGAACTCTGCATCTGGGACAGGGCAATCATGCATGTGTGTATAGACTGGGAAGTGAAATGCTGGAGAGTAGCAGTGCAGAAAAGGACCTGAGGGTGGGTCCTGGTCGATGGCAAGCTGAACATGAGTCAGCAGTGCCCTGGCAGCCAGGAGGGCATCAGGCAAGGGAGGGGACTGTCCTGCTCTGGTCTGGACCAGCCCCACCTTGAGTGCTTGGTGCAGTTTTTGGCACCATAATATAAAAAAGGCATTAAGCTATTAAAGAGTGTCCAAAGGAGAGCAACGAAGATGATGAAATATCTGGAGGGGAAGCTTTATGAAGGGAGGCTGAGGTAATTTGGTTTGTTCAGCCTTGTGAAGGGGAGACTGAAGGGAGACCTCACTGCAGTCTTCCACATTCTTATGGGGGAGAGCAGAGGGGCAGGTACCAATCTCTTCATTCTTGTGACCAGTGACAGGACTTGAGGAAAAAGTATGAAGCTGAGTCAGGGAGATTAAGATTGGGTATCAAGAAAAAGTTTTTTACCCAGAGGGTGACTGAGCACTAGAACAGGCTCTCCAGAAAAGTAGACACAGCACCAAACCTGACAGAGTTCAAGAAGTGTTTGGACAATCCTCTTAGGCACATGGTGTGACTCAGGGGGAATCCTGAATAGCACCAGGACCTGGACTCAATGATCCTGATGGGGCCTTTCCAACTCAGCTTATTCTATGATTTAACTAGACCTAGATACAGCATTGCCCTATTTAAAAACACAGTGCTTTTAAGTGATGTCAGGAAACAACATTAAAAACAGCTTCAAAAGACTGCGGTGCTATAGACAATTTATTGCTGTTGATACAACAGGAAAACAAGAGACTCTGTCCAAATTTAGTATCTCCAGTTTAGTATGTTCACCTGACACACCAGGTTCACCAGGTCCTGCAGGCAGCAAATGATTACTGGCCTCACACAATTAGCTTTCCTATACTAGCAGAGGTTTTGATTGGTTCCACAAATTGTTTACACTCTGCTGTCCTGGACAGGCAGCTTGATTGCACCACACACACTCACAGCTTAAATAGATGCAGGGAGTTTTTCGACCATGGTAAGATAAGAAGCCACTCAGCAAGAAAAGGGACAGTGAGAACACTGGGTAAGAAACAAAAAGCCTGTAACAGTGGCAGATCCTGCAATATTCAAGACTGAGGCAGAAATTAGAACAGGACAGACTGCCAAAGAGCTAACAATAAAACAAAGAGAGGTTTCTCTACCTTTTCCTCAATCAGCAAAGCAGAGAGAGAATCTGTTTTCAAAGAAATTGACAAAGACCAAGTAAGCCCTTTCTAGCATATTTCAGAAGAACAGAGTGGATCAGTCACATCCAATCCACCACAGACACAGGATACAAATGCCTTCTCCAGAAGCAGTCAGCACTCTTGTTCATGCATGCTTTTCAGTTCTACCAGAAAACAAAACAAAACAGTGCTAATTCTTCTAACAGTTCTTCAAGCCCTGAAGTTACTTTCTTCTTGAAACAGGAGTCTATCCACTTGTGGAGCAACATAGCACAGTTTATTGTTACTGAAGCAGGTACAATTTTCCTCAGTGAATCAGTTCTAGCAGTGTCTGAAGAATGATCAAAATCATGTATGTTAATGTATTACCAGCCTGTAATACTATCTCTGAAGCTGAATGATACAGTTTCAGTGGGACACAGAATGCAGCACTGAGAATCACACAAAACAGATATAGCAGGACAGTTAGACTCATTTTTCTGGCTTAGCCATCATTGGGAGGGAGGGGGGGGGAAGAAAAAAGCAAAGCTCATCATTCATTTTCACCCCCTCCCACACAGTATTGCTTTAGCCATGTCTCAGATGAGAAACACGCTCCTATCATTACCCTGTATCATTTGTCAACATCCCACATACTTAGCAGGTACCAATTGAAATGCACTTTCAACGCATTAACAACCTGCTGTTTCCATTTGATATTGACAAGAAAGAAGAAAAGACTGTTTGGGAAAGAAACCAAGATGCTGATTCAAATAAACAACTCTTGTATGCAGCAAGGCCTGTTAAGTACATGAGCAGAATCTTAAACAGCTAAAGATACACAGAAAGTTCAATCACGACACAAAATTACTTGCATAGTTTTTCTACCACCGAATAGTTTTAAGGTTAAAATCACTGGTTTGTTTGTACTCTTACAGCAAACATTAGCAATAGAGGAACCTGCATAATAACATGGTATGTCTGCTTCACTTGTTTAGTCCCCAAAGACCTTGCTGTTCAGGCCAAGCCTCCAATTTCCAATACACTTTGTAAGTCTGAAGCATTCAACGATGCAGAAGAATTACTGTCTGGCTACTACTCATAGAAGGATCACTCACATGAAAGTGTTTCTATGATTGGGGCTGGAAAGAGAATCTGCATGCAGATACCCATGAGACAAATGAAAAAGAACGTACACTTTCAGCTAATGAGCTAAATGGCATGCCTAAATAAAGCTGGCAGCAAAGAGAGGCTTAACAGAACCTTTTATACTCTTGTAAATACTGTTTTAAGCAATAGGATTTGCTCTATAACAGAGATGAGAAACCACCAACAGAAGTTTAAGTCACAAGTTTATAGTATGGAAACAAATCAATACACAGGCACTCAAGTGGTGTGCACTTGCAACTGTACTTTGTACACCTATACTCCTGTGCAGACAGCAGTTTATTTGGTCCCATAACAACCCACCACAAAGAGCTTCAAAATCCTCACCCACCAGTTTTGAGGCACCAAGCCAGGCCATCAGCACTGAGGATAAAACTTAATAGTTTAGTTTGGAATTATTAGACTTAAGATACTACTAGCAGGTTCATCCATATGGATTGTGCTGCCTCTATGCAAATCTACTAGCCACTTAAAAGAGAACACATCTTTCAGTCAGCCATGCTGCCATTGTTACCTTATTCCATTAATCAACTGATACAGGTAAATTGCCTCTCATGGCCCCTATTTATGCCTTGTGCTCTTGAAAGGCTTGTGTGGCAGTCTCCACAGTCACTGGTACATCATGACACAACACCACAGAACATTATTTAGCATCTCCTCTGTAGCTGAGATGTGACTGCAAGGCACTTCTGTTGAACTCATTAGGACTACCACAGCAGTACTTGACTGCTAATTGAATCTTATCCTTTAAGCAGGTATAAAAAATAGCATTGAGATGCTCTGCTTTTATCTTCTTCTATGAGACCTATGCCAGACTGATCCTGTCACGCTACTACAGGGTCTGTCTTCACACGGGTTGTTTCCAACACAGAGAACACAGGTTACCATACTGCCTGCTCACTTGATTAAGAGAGTTTTGCAGAATACTTCAACAAAAGAGGCCACCTAAGTACCTATACACAAACTACCAACTTTACCCAACTGCTAGGATATAGCCAGCAAAAAAAAAGCTGCTTTTCTCAAAGTCATCTACAAAGACCCAAAGTGCCATTCTGACTTCAAGGCAGCATACTGGTAAGACCCACTTGCTTTTGCTTTGATTTCTTCTCCTGCTGAATCCTCTAGCCACGAGGAACAATGTCACCCAGAACAATGACAACGTACACTAAGCTGAATATGAGTGGCTTTCACTCATATACAGCTAGAAAAGCAGGAGAAGCAGTACTAGCACTGGCCAACTTCACATTAAGGCTCTGAGGCAGCAGCCACAGGTTGCAAAGGAGGTTTTTGCCTCATGACAAACAGCAAGGTTTGCAAAAAGCACAACATTGTCTAATATTTCAATAGATCTTCCTCTGGCAATGAAAATTAGATTCCCATAGGAAGGGCTGATACTCGCTCAGGAAGATTTCTTACATGCCCCAGCACGCACACATTACAATGTGATGCTTGCAAAGAAGGCGGACAAAATGCACCAAACCACACAAACAGACAGAACCTGTCGACAAACCCACACAACACACTGTACTGACAGGAGCTGCTCCAAGAAGAAAGGGTGGCTGTACTAGAAGCAAGAGTGATGTTATCTAAAAGTAGTTGTTTCAGTCTTCGGGTAAAGGGTTGTAGAAGTTAGAAGCTGGTCGTGCTTCTATGACACAGTCTTCCTGTGGAAGCAGCACCTCTCTAAAATCAAGATACTGTTTGTTTAATAGCAATTAACACATCAGCAATAATACGTCGATTCAGCACCACTCCCAAGGCAACACTACTTAAACTAATCCTCGTCCTTGGTCATCTCCTGGTTGTTTTCCACACATATTTTATTTCTGTTACATCAAAGACTTTCTTTCAGCCCAGGCGCTCCGAATAAGCATACCCACAGCTTGTGCGAGATCTCACCCGGATCAGCAGGCAGGCACAGTCCCAAGTAGTCAGAACTTCAGAACCGCCGGACTTCCCTGCGCTCGTCTGGAATGGAGCGGCTCGTTCAGGTCCGGTAATTAAACACTTTTTAAGGTGAGTCAGGCTCACGCGTCGCAGCAGCTGCGCTCCTTGCCTGCGGGGAAAGGTGCGCTCAGACGTGCGGGCACCGGCCAGCGCCGCGCCTGTTCCAGGGAGGGGAACAGCGGGAAGAGGAGGAGGAAGGGACACCCACGCACAGCAGCAAGCGAGGAGGACACCGCTTCCCAAGGGCCAGAGACCACCCCGGCCCCCGCCTCCAAGGCCGCCCGTGCTTCGTGCCTCGAGCCGAGCCCGGCTTGGGGCCGCCCCCTCAGCCCGCACAACGGACTCCTGAGGGGGGCCAGCGACACCCTCACCCCCGAACACGCTCCCGGCGGCCGCGGGGGAGAGGCGGCCACGGCAGCAACAAAGCCAACGCCGCCGCGGGAGGGCGGCGCATCCCCCGCCGGCCTCGCGTCCCCGCCGCGGAAGGAAACCCGCCCCGGGCGGGCGGGCTGACCCACTACCGGCCTCGCCTCGCCTCGCCTCGCCCCGCGAGCTGCCGCCGCCGCCCCGCGCCGTGCTACGCGCACCGGGCGCGGTTACATGTGACCGGCAGCGCTCCGGCAGCTCCCCCCGCCGCGCAGGGCGGGCGGCGCGGGCTCCCGGCGGGGCTCCGCCCGCCTGGCCGCCGCACCGCCCCCGTGACCGAGACCGGCACCGGCACGGGGGCCGGCCCCGGGGGTTCGTATCTCGCCGCAGCCCGCCCGGAAAACTGGGAGGGGTGAAGCGAGGTCTGGCCGAGAGCGCTGCGCCCGCCTCCTCCCGCCCTCCGAGAGAAACGGGCCCGCACCGGGCGCAGCCGGCGGCGGCCGCTCTTCCCAGGGAGGGACAGTGACCCCGCTGCCGCCTCGGGGCCGCTCCGCAGGTACTGCCCTGGGCCCGCTGCGGTTTGGTGACGCACTCGTTTCAGTGATGCCCAGCGACAGGACGAGGAGCAGTGGCCATAAACTAAAAGACACGAAGTTCCACCTTAACGTGAGGAAGAACTTTACGTTGACACGTCAGAGCACTGGAGCAGGTGCCCAGGGAGGTCATGGAGTCTCCTTCTCTAGAGAGATTCCAAAGTCACCCGGACGCGTCCCTGTGTCACCTGCGCTGGGTGACCCAGACTTGGCAGGGGGTTGGACCAGATCATCTCCAGAGGTCCCTTCCAACCCTAACTATCCCGGGAATGGCACTATCCTGGGAGTGCCAGTGGCCGCCGCGGCCCGGGCTGCGGGTGCGCGGCCTTGGTTGCGCTCTGCCCCGGAGAGCGCCCCTGGCAGGGCCGGGACGCGGCGAGGATGCAGACACCGACAGGCGTTCAGAGAGATGGCAGGGGCGAACGCGGCCTCTAAGAGGCGGTAACACTACGAGAATGGTGCATCGGCAGAGGGGAAAACAGGGTCTTTTTGGAAATCGCTTTGGTAGCGTATACAACCGTAGTGCAGGTGAAAGAAAATTGTCAATACACACAATGCTTCTAAGAACAGCACAGCCAAAAGCAATCTAAAAGAGAAATTGGGTGCTACCAGGGACAAAAAGTAAAGTACTCACCCTTTTCAAAGGCCCTTTGGTCCACCGCTCCTTCCCCTCTGTTTGTCCTACCCTTATTTATTCTCCACTACACACCTTTCACCTGAAGAACTCTGGCACCTTGCTTTTCTGCCTTTAGCTCATGAGAGGGGTTTTGCATTTTGAAAACTACCACAGTGCCACTGAAATCGTGCAAGAATTTATTAAGGGAGCACAGAAGCTTTGCAGTGTTGTGGGATGACCAACTCTGTGTCATATGTAAAAGGAGCACTGAAAAGGCAGGGCAGGAGCCACAGGTGCCATGACAAAATATCACAAAAGATTAGGATGAAACTTCTGTTCCAAAAGTGGGCAGGTTTAAACCTGAGCACTTCTTGTGAAACTCTTCAGTCATAAATAATGACGCAAGCTTCATTTTTCTGTATTGTCTATAGTTATGTGTATTTTTAATCTTTGAAGAATGACTTAGCAAAAAGAAGAAAAGGAGCAGCTCCACACCTGCAGATAACACGAATGTATCATGTTTGAATTTCTGCTGCCTTTGTTACTTTTAATTAGTTTATTTTACTTAAGAGATCTGCTTCCAGGGATGCTTTAGTAATAATTATATAACATCAGAGAGGCTTCAGGGAAGGATCACATTTGCTTTCTTTTCTTAGGAGCAGGGCTTCAAGTTGCTGCCCTTACTTTCAAAGCACTAGCTGTGACATCCTCACATACCTTTTCCTTTATTTCTTCCTCTTGCTTCTGACTTTGAGCCATCTTTCACAATGCCATAAATTCTTTAAGAAACCTCACAATAAGACCTTTTCTTATTTTGTATTTATTTTGCATACATGAATACAAAATTAAAATATGTATATTATCACCTCATATTTCTTACAAGTTTTATAATGAAATAGAGGTATGGTCACCCACCTACTCTATAACCACTGCAATGCAACACAGAGTGTACAGTTCAGTTTCACCCTTCAGCCAGCAGTGCAGGGTTGTTCTCTGAATCTGAGTAAGAAAGGCCTGAAAACAAATAACTCAATAAATTAAATATTTTGAAAAGACAAAGTAAAGACCAACAGAGATAGCAGGTACATCAGAAGCCATGATGTCCACGTTCCTGCAGCATTGGATTGACCCTGGATGGACTTCTCCCTTGGCATGCTGCACAGATCCCATCTCTGGAGAAAAGCTCCTCTTTGATTGCAGTATTTTAGTTTTCTTCCAAGAAAATAGCTATTCATAAAGGATGTTCACAAGAAAGGATGTTCTCCTACTCCTGGTAGGAGTCTAGATAAGGGCAAGGCCACACAGGTGCTATAATCGCTTGCACTCTGTGCCAAGGAGCTAGTGAAGTTGATCCTGCTTCCAAGGGGTTTGTGCACCACAACCCAGGCCTAGAGGCAGCAGAGCAGAGACCTGGGCCTGCTCCAGTTAACTGCACCACGAATCAGCGAGTCCTGGATGTACAGGGCTCTCCTGGCCAGGATCACTACAATTCCTCTGCTTCCATCGTCTTCAAAGGGTGTCTGTTTCACCTGTGTTTTGCCTCCTTGCACATCCCAGAGTAATAATAACCCACTGCATTTTGGACTTTGAAGTGATGTCTTGGGTTATGGAAAGCAGCTGGGGAGATGTTTTTTCTTTATCTCTTGTTACTCTGGGGGGAGGGGGGCACATGCCTTCTGATAATGGCTCAGCTGTTAAATCCAGGAGGGCAGTGTCATCTTATCTCTTTCACCACCATCCTCCCTCCATGGGGATGTCTTCTGCTAATGGGCCATTAAGGCTCACCACTGACATGACAATTACATCATCCCATTGTGAGATGCTCCACCCAGTGATGGGGGGCTCCGGAGTTCCTACCTGGATAAAAACTGAGACTCAGGACCACCAGACACCCTGTTTTCCACTGGATTCCCAGAGGAAGACTGAACACATCTTGCTATCACTGTACTTTTCTACAAGATCATCTCTACTCCACAGAACCGCATCTGTTACTCCAGGAAGATTCATCTGGACTGCTACTAACACCCTGACCAACAGGGCGTCAGGTCATATCCCTGACTCTGTTAGCATTTTTGTTTGTTTTGCTTGCTTCTTTTTCTGTACATTTGTATTTTTTAATATTCCTAGTAAAGAACTGTTATTCCTATTCCCAAATCTTTGCTTGAAAACCCTTAATTGCAAATTATAATAATTTGGTGGGAGGGGGTATACATTCTTCATTCCCAGGGAAACTCCAGCTTTCCCTGGCGGATACCTGTCTTCCTAAACCAAGACAAGTGAGGAAATGAGAAAGAGAGTGTTGCTGGTATCGAGGTTTTGTTCTCTTTTCTCTGTTTTGTTTGTTTAGTTTTGTTTGTTTGTTTTTTCCATATCATTCCTTTTTCAGATTACCTGCTGAAATTAGTGATTCAGAACACATGAAACATGTCCTGTCTTAGGGCTGAACACACTGGCAAATAGCCAGAACTCACTGAACTGCTTTGTCTATGATTTTCACAGTATAGTATTTTTTATAGCCTCTCTGGGATGGGGCAACATTTATTGCACTGATACTTTGTGTTCTTTCTCTTCAGACCAGAGCATCCTGGTCAAATTTGAGATATATGGCAATGGAGTGGACACAGAGAAATGAGAAGTGAAAAAAATAAATGATATATGATGGGTTGTATGTTTGTTTTCACACAGTAACATGTTAAATGACTGTGTTTGTTAGCTCACCAGCAGTCCTAAAAATTTGTTCCTTAGCAGCTTTTTTGCAGCCCTGGTGCACTTCTTGAGGAAACTGCTTCTCAACTCTGAAAAGCAGTGCAGCAAGCACAGGTCCTTGCCCTATTTCCATACAGATTTTATTTACTAGACTGGCAAAACACAGACACAGGAGAATTAATTAATGTGCTGACACTCTCAGATGTGATTCTTGTGGATCTCCATGAGCAACTTCTAGTGAGTGATCAAAGCAAATGTTCATGTTGTTCTGAACTGCCTGCAATAGGAATTCTTGCAGATGCTAGTCTGTTGCTGACGTTTCTTTCATACTTTGCAGGCAATAACCATATAATGTAGTGAATTTGTGGATGGTGTGAGTTGGAATGCCTCTTGAGCTGAGAAATGCTTTTTGCTGCTCAAAGCAGCACTGCAGCAAGCTCAGGTGGTTTCTTGAGTTATCCTGTAGTAGGGAAAAAGGTCCTATAACAGATAAAAGTTCCTTTTAACAGGCCCATTTTTATCAGGTATAGCAGGAGAAAATACGAGAATTCACTGCTGCTCCTCTTCTCTCAGGAGGCTCCCAAAACCTGCTAGTGGTCACTTCATAGAAAAGCTTTTGAATTTTTACAGAAGGCAATTGAACCCCACTATAGCCAGCACAAAAACTGGGTTGTGGCTAAATGAGAAGAAACATTTCCTACCAAGGTATTAAATCACCTGTACATATGCTTCTCCTTAGTCTTACCAGGTATGCAGTTTTAGACCAAGAATGAGGCTTGTTTAATGCACTTTCTTGTTCTTGTGACTGAACAACCTTGGTTTGGTTTTAGTTCCAAAATGATAAATCAGCTGCATGGGGAGAGTTTATAGCTATGAACCTTACAGGTAATTTATGTCAGTTTAGACCACAGTCTAGCAAAAAGCATCACTGTGGAACTGAAATCAGCTGAACTACTTTGTCCTCCAATGGATAAATGCTCATTATTGGATGGCCCAATTAAGATTTCCATTACAGAATGAGATTTCTATTGAATGTGGAGTGGAATTGGAGCACTAGAGAAAATGCAGTGTTTTAGCTAAAAGTAACTATAGCAAAATGTTCTCCTTGAGCTATTCTTAAGACACTACTGGGATAGTCTCAGTAGAAGAAAATCCTGCCCAAAACCAGAGTCCAGAACTGAGGGGATTAATCATTAGTACATAACATAACATAACATAACATAACATAACATAACATAACATAACATAACATAACATAACATAACATAACATAACA
>VZUI01056916.1:0-20109 GCA_013401135.1 Cettia cetti | reverse complement strand
CTTTCTTTCTTTCTTTCTTTCTTTCTTTCTTTCTTTCTTTCTTTCTTTCTTTCTTTCTTTCTTTCTTTCTTTCTCCATTCTCTCTGTCTCTCTCTTTGAAAATCTCACTTATTCATTTTCACTCTCTATGAGATTTTTATCTGATTGACCTTATGATACATAGTCCCTGTTCTTGAAGGAAGTAGAAATGCCTCTTACAGGATTTCCTTTCTGTATTTTTCTATTTTCCTAAAGGCTGAATCCAAAACCTTAATATGGCTACAAACTAAAATATCCACTCATAAGAGTTTCATCCATGTTCATAATTTAATTTAACGTTGTTGATAGAATATAATAATTTAATATATCTCGATTTCTTGAGGGTTCATGATGTGTATCAAGAAGCAGTTGATACAAATATTTCTTTAGTGATATTGTATATACATTTTTTTCCCCCAGAGAGTAGTCAATTACTTCAGCTCAGAATGGTTGCCTATATTTAATTTTTTCATGGCAAACATCATCCTTTTGGGTAAAGAGGAGATTTCAGATTTGAAGTATGCACGGTTGCAAGGTTATATTTTTTAAAAAAGATGTATCATTCAGAATAAATAATGATGATATTTTTATCCTCTTTGTATATGGTCTTTGATTCCAGGACATCAAAATCAAATAGAAAATGTAGAGTTTATAAATGGAAGATGGCCTATGTGATAGGTCCACTTTTGTCTGTCCCCATATGTAATTTAAAAAGAGCATGATGTTCCAATAATTTTCTAAAACTCAGGAGTTATTTAAATTTTTCTACAATATATCTACTAAAATAAAGTCTAAAAAAGCAATCCCTTTTTATTGGGTGATGGGAAAAAAATCTCTAAATTTTACATTAAAGAGCTCACTGAATTGAGTTATGTGGCTTTTGCATTAGTCAGTTTTGTATCATTTTATCTTCCTAGAAAAGCCTGACAATATCAAAGGATCTCTGTTCATATCCTCATCTGACTCTGAAGCATTTAAATAGAATCTTTATATAAACTTCTTGTAACATTTTAACTTCTTTCTCAATATATTTTGACCTATATCAAGCTTGGATTGTTAAATTATGGCTTCTTTGGGGGGTGTTTGTTTGTTTTCTTTGAGTCATTTATTTAATCAGTATGCTCTGTTATCCTATTTATTAAACTAATATTTCAGTCCCTTCCGTGAAATACCTTATGTTGTGTTCATAATTGCTCTTTCATTGCTTTTGAACAAGACTTATAGCCCATATGAACATGACTTATAGCTGATTTAAAATATATATTTCCAGCCTGAATTCTGTATTTTCTGTAGCTCTCTGGGGTGATCAACACTTAGTTTTTCTCAGACGTCTAGGTAAAACCTTAGTGATTAGTCTTAAAAGAAAAATCATTGATTACAGGGGCATTTCTCAGAGTTGATATAAGTCCTTCCAATATTCTCAGGTCTGAGAAGAATCCCAATTGACTTTTTGGAAACCTCCTAGTTATTTTCCCTTCTACTTTCACTTCCTGCTATTACTGTCATCATCTTCCCATGTGCCTAACTAATTTATTCTTGCTCTGTAGCACTCTGCTTTCTGATTGACGACTTTTCCCCACTCTTTAGGGAAGTCTATCTTCTTCTCTCATAACGTTTTTTCCTTTTTATTTGCCTCTTTTCCTGACTTATTCATGTGGCCACATTCTTCAACACATCACCCTTTCTTAAGACTTTCCCCTCTAGGCTCACAGTAAATTTCAAGAGCAGAGATTTGACGAATAATTCATCTTCCTATTGTGTTAGAAACATTTTCTGACTTCTGTCATCTCTCCTTGGTGCAATTTTATTTCTGAGATCTCTTTCTCCATGAACTTTACCTGTCAATATTTCATTCATAAATAACTTGTGTCAGGTAGCCACTCAGAAACAATGTACATCCAGCACTGTTGGCATCCCATAACTCATTTTGTCTCCTCCATTCTTCAGGTCACTTTTGCTGCTGCCTCAGGTTCTATAAACATCTTTTTCTAGTTCTCACATTTAAAAAGAAAAACAGAACTCCTGAAATCTGCTTCTCCTGGCCAGGATATTTCTCATTTTCTCCTCTCTATGTCATTTGACCTTTCAGGTTCAAAGTGCAAAAACAAAGCTCTGCTCCCCAGCAAATGGCAAACTGCCATTTGTGGACTGAAGAATTGTATTTCAGCTGTAAAGGAAACCTCTGAACAGATTCTGCTCAAGGAATTTTCAGAGGAATTAGACTGTCAATGGAGCAAATGTACATGGATAAAAAGCCTTGTCTAATATTTATACTAAATTGTTAAACTTTATCATCTGAAAATAATTTTGAAATAAGTATGACAATGCAATTTTTAGGCATCCATTTCAATCTGTGACTGTGCTTGTAAGGTAAAAAAGACACTAAAGGAAGAATAAACACTAAAATCAGCAATTTAAAGAAAAAAAAGCAGTCAAATAATAATATTCCTGAAACTCGACTCTATAAGAATATCAGCATCAATCCATACAAGTAGGTATTTCAAAAGAATTTTTGCCAGAGGTTAAGAAAATCAAAGATACCTGGTTATTATCTTTACAAATGATTTGGATGATCAGATTGAATGCATCCTTTATCAGTTTTCAGACTACAAAACTTGGACAGGAATGTTCATCTGCTGGCCAGGCTGCATCAATGGGCTGAGGCCGATAGTGTGAGGTTCAACAAGGCCAAGTGCTGAGTCCTGAACTTGGGTTACAACAACCCCAGGCAGCGCTACAGGCTGGGGGCAGAGTGGTTGGAAAGCTGTCCAGAAGAAAAGAGCCTAGAGGTAATGATTGACAGTGGCTGAACATGAGCCAGCATGTGCCCAGAGCATCAAGAAAGCCAAGGACATCCTGGCTTTTATCAGAAATAATGTGATCAGCAGGGCTAGGGAAGAAATTTTCCACCTGCACTCAGCAGCGGTGCGGCCACATCTCAAACTCTGTTGGCATTAGGGTCCCATGCTGCAAGAAAAGTTATGAGGTGCTGAAGCATGTTCAGGGAAGGCCAACAAAACTGGAAAAGGGTCTGGAACACAAGTACTATGAGAAGTGACTGAGGGGGCTGGAATGGTTTAACCTGGAGGGAAGGAGGTTCAAGGAAGACTGTATTGCTTTCTACAACTGCCTAAAAGGAAGTTGTAATGAGGTGAGGGTTTATGTATCCTCCCAGGCAAGAAGTGGTAGAATGAGACAAAATGACCTCAGGCTGTGCCAGGGAAGTTGTAGATTGTATATTACAAAAAAAATTTCTCCTCCAAAAGGGTTATCAAACGCTGGAACAATCTTGATGGAGTCATCACCCATCAGGTAGGTAATTAAAAGACTTACGGATATGGCACACAGGGACATTTTATAGGGGTGGACTTAGCAATCCTGGGTTTACTCTTGGAATTGATGGTCTTATGGGTCTTTTCCAACATAAATTATTTTATGATTCTGGGGGTTTTTTTGTTTGTTTGTTTGGGTTTTTTTTTTTTTTTTGCTGATTCACCTGATTATATCATTCCTCATTAAATAATTAAAACAAATTCTTCCTAATTTTGTAAGAATAAGAAGTTGAAATTCTTTTCCAGAAATAAAATTCAAGCTGCAACTTCATAATCAGCTTTTGTCACAGCCTGATCAGAAATGCAGCCCTAAGTTGTTAAAATATAGATAAAGAAATTACTGATTAACAGTGCTTTGGACTACTACAGTGAACCTTAACTGTCCTCTAATGTACAGACTTAGACCATTTTAAAAAAGCCCAAACATATGTAGACTAGAAACTTCTTAAGAAAAATCATTCTCATGGGCTCAAAGACTAAATCTTCTTCAAATAAAGTTTTACTCAGGAATCATTCCACTGACTTCTTGGTCTTAAAAGACTGAATATGTACATGCTGTGTACAGGTAACAGTCCAGATATTATAAGTTATTGCATTCCAGAGATTACTGGGAAGAAAAAAGGTATTTTTATTTTTATATAATTTTGTTTTCAAAAAGCTTTATCATCTTCAAATTTTAATAAGAGCATCAAAGGAAATACCAGACTAACCCATACCTCAAAGAATCTTGTAATAGCTAGTGCAAGATTATTAACAATCTTGTAAAAAAATTGAAGAAAAATTCAGAGTCCAAGTAGTTCCATGACAAGCTGTTTGGAAACAACTGTTCTTTAATTTTTAGGCACAACTTTTAAAACTTTTTATTTTCAGCAGAAGGAGCACATCTTTATCATAAACAGAATAAATTGTATTTACCTTGGAATATGGTCTAATGCATGAAAACATAAATATTTATTAACACATTAATGCAAGGGCTGTGAGCTTTCTGGCATCAAGCCATGCTAAGCTGTACATCTGCACACACAGAGGACAACACATTAGCATGTGTATGCTAAACTTTCCCCCAGTTCTTTCTCCTCCTTTGTTCTCTGTGAAAACTAATTATATTTTGAATTACTAAGCCTCTTCTGCACTTTGTTGAGTAATAAATGGATAGTTAGTCCTAAAAAACTCACACTGCAGGGTGAGTGTCAAATAGACCATTTTTAAATTGCCCTTCAGCTTGCTGGATTAACTTTAATTGATGTCCCAGTAAAATCCCCTGTTAAATAATTTACAATGGTTTTTGACTCCCCAAAGCATTACTTAATGCCTTGCAATTATTAAAGTAGCATGCACCATCAAATTGGCCAGATAAATTAGTTGAAAAAAGGGTGGGATCTCTTTCATGTGAGGAAGTGTACACTATGGACACAGATTTTCCAGTATAATTACCAGTTTAGAGGTTATTGATGCTTGTTAAATGGACAAAACCTATCAAGAAAGATACTTTATTTTTTTATTTCCAATTAAAAAAGAGTGTATTTTATCAAGCCAAATTAGACTCACAAATGCAGATTTTCTTAATTATAATATACAGCTCAGTGTCACAGAGGTTGATTTTTTTAGTATTTATTTTTAGCAAGATTACCCTAATGTACTTCCAGAATAAGAGGAATAATCAGCTTCCAATAAATAAAGAGACTAACAGAACGTTCACTGAAGAAGTCCAAATGAGCTAAAATGGCTTAATATCATATACTTCATTTCTTAATACTTTTGTACTGAAAAGTACTTCTGAATAAATATTAGGACATGAATTACATGAAACACCTAATGCTCATGGCGGGAATTTAGAGAGAGAATCCTGCTTTTAAATCATTGCTGTTGGAGGTACAGCATAAAATATCAGATAGAGCTGGGGTTCTTTTTCCAGTGGAGAAAGAAGTTAGAATTTCTAACATAAAAGTATCATGATACTGATTACTTAGATGAGTGAATTTCAGAATTTCTGCTTTGAAGAAGAAATGCACCAGATCTCTTCCAAGTCTAAAATTCTACCAAATTTACCTCAGGTATATCAATAATCATGATTAAAATACCTGTTCATGAATCATATTACCATTCTTTAGTTAAATCTGAAGATAAAGGTGTAAGTCAAGATCGATTTTATACTATCCACTAACTGAATCAAATCCAGAGATGATCCCTCATCATGAGAGATCATCTCTGGATTTGATTCAGTTAGTGAGTAGTATAAAATTTGTCATTCAGTAGACAAAATAAAAACCTGACCATGCTTTCATGGACATCAATCTTTTTGCAACTACAACTATATTGACCTTAGTTGCATTAAGCCTGATTTATACTGATATGAAAAGGGAAAATGCATTGTTTATTTTGAAATGTTACTCCTCTGATTGATTTTAATTATGCAAATGAAATGTATGCTTGCCAAAGGCAGCTAATAGATTAACCTGAAAAATTATGGTTAGAGCACTGCTGAAAGCACAAAAGCTGGAGAGCAGGACTATAACTACACCTGCAGCTCAATGAAGTGATAGAAGGACTAGATATTCATTCTTCTACAAGATCTGACAACAGTTTCTTGAATCAGTCAGAAGTATATGCTCTAGTGAAAATCTATTTTCCCTTATTTCAAGGGAAATAAGGGAAATAATAATATCATCTTTTCTATCAAGCTTGTTTCTGGATGCAGCAACAAACACACACAAGACTGCTTGATGTTACATCACTGAACAGCAAGTCATTTGTTCCTCCTCTTTCCATCCTGTTCTTGTGTGCTGGAAGCAAGATCACCTCTTAGAAAGCCTCCTTTGGGAGATACAAATCTGACATCAGTAAGCTCATTTGTATGACATACAAAAGATTGACCTGTCTTCAGTAAATCGTGCCATAATTGCCTAAAATCTCACTGCAATTAGAAATTTTAAAACTAATTTGCTACTTATGATTCAGGAAAAAATATCTGTCAGAGCATGCAGCAACATAACCTCAACATAACACAGATACTGACCATTGGCTTCCACCAGTTTTGGGGTTTTGTAACTTATTCACTTCCTCATATACATTTTGTTGAAGAGTTGTTAGTGCTCTCACATTTTGTATTTTATTCTCTTGGAGCAGAAGAAAGACATGAAGTGAGAAGGAATTTTTCAGTCTGTCACAAATGAACAGGAAAAATGTAGTCAGTATAATGTAAAAGACTAAACCAATTACAGAGGTCATTTTCGTTTGAAGAGGAAAAAGGTCAGGAGCTATGATTGAAATCCTCCCCAACTGAAACATGGCAACCTAAGCATATCTTTAGTACAACATCTGAAAAATGTTTCAAAGTACAATCTGAGCACGTGATGAATGTAAAATGCTGATCTCTTTAAGTCAAAGAGAATTCTGACAGGACTTTACTTTCAGCATTTTCTCTGAAATTTGCTTCCCACTTTGGGAGCACATTAATTTCACAGTCTTTTCACATGGCATTCATGCTCCAGTTTAGACAGTGTGTGTATAGACATGCATAGTTATGAATTCTGCTTCTTGTTTTTTTTTTTTTAATTGATAAATGTTTCCTTTTACTACGTCTTTTTCCCAAATGTCTTATATGACACTGTTTTTAAGGGAGTTACAACTGAGTTCAAGATTCTGCAAAGTTTAATAAAGACAACTAAATAGTAAACTGCTTTTGCTATGACAAAACAAAAATTATTCTTCTCCATATGTATAGATGTGCTTCAGTCATCTTCCCAATGGAGTGAAAAGTGTGGCTGAGATGAGGAATGTTATATTTCAAGTGTGGCCTAAGTGCAGTTATTTCTTAGCAGCAGTAGAGTTGCTTCATGGTTTGAGATTTGAGAACCATCTTTTTTAATATACTGATGTCACTAGAAGTCAATCATATAAGGACGAGCTTATACAGGAATCATGATATGGGAAGGTATTGGTAATGTGAAACACAAACATTTATATGAAGACATTGATACCCTCTTTTCATAGACATCTGGCAATAACCTCGACTGTATTTGTCACTCATAAAAAAAATTTAAGAAAGAAAATACATTATAGTATATCAAGATACATTTACGCAATCACATGTGACCTAATTTCCACAGGTTAACAAAACAGTACTTCTCAGTTAAGCAAGTGCCAACTGAAACCACAATGTCAGGCAACTAACATTATATATACCTTGCATTGGCAATGAATAAATATATGAGTCAATTACTGTAAGGCTGCTACTGAAAAGCCTCAAGATATTTAAAACATATTTATGCTTACTTTTTCTAATTGCTTTTGGAAAAAAAAAAAAAAAAAAAAAGGCAAGTTTTCCACAAAATTTACCAAAACAGCATGTGTAAAAGTTATGAAAAAGAATTATCTTTGGAAATAAAAATGCATACAAGTATTTTCTAAAAATATGTTTGATTATTGACTGTGATTTTTTTCCTTTATATTTTGCATACTCATATTATTGAAGGGAAATTCATGCCAAAGTTAAAAAAGATGCTAAATGAAACAAAATAATAGTAAAACAATCTTCTATATAACACAGCAGGAAATCTTGTACTTCTTATGACAAAGTATCTGGTACTATCACATTTTCTCTACAGACATTTTAATATTAGGAAACTGTAAACATATAGTATTTCAGTTTTATAGACTGCTCTCATGAGAAAAATAGAAAAAAATTGTTCTGAAATACAGGAATTGTTCTGTATATTGAAAATACTAGGTGGCTCTGTTGTTTCAATTTATTTTTTTTTAATAAACCCCTTCCAAAACATAAAAATAAGTAACACCACCCTCTCCTTCTTGTTACATACTCATTTTGCAGCAGAAATGGTTATCAGGTTCACTGGGAGGCTAGTCCTGCTTTTCATCAAAGTTCTCTTTTTCCTGCATACAGTGTTAATTAGTGGTACAGAGACTTCTTTTTTTCTTGTTTTCAGTGTCATTTTCTCTGCAATTAAAAACATTAGTATGTTGGCAGTTGCAAGGGCAGAGAAGTTCTGGATAAGCATCTCAAAGTTTGTTAACAAAGCTAGGTAAGTTGTTTTCCCAAGAAAAGACACAGCAGTTCTCTTTCGCACTGCCTCTGATAAGAGTCCACAGCAGAGCATCTCACAGTCACAACCAAGAGGTATGAGGACATCAGTAATATGGACAAGGCAAACCCAACAGATTTCTGTTGTTATGTAGTATCTGGAAGGTTGAATTGTGGAAATGTTTTGCCTTGGTGTTCCCTCTCTTCCTGTCAAGCACTGAAAAATTTTATCTACTGTAAGAGTAGGAGATATTCCCTTCACAACATTGTCTGCAGGGCAGTGACTAGTTACATACTGCTGGTGAGTAACATCAAGCTTCCAAGCAGCCACACCACTAAATTACTGGATGCTGACATGTTCTTCTTTCCTGTCTGCAAAACATCCTGGCGTCAGCTCTGTGCCATTGCTGTAGGGGGCCCTATTGCCTGTGCTAAAATACCACAACCAGAGTAGAACAGGAAGGAGATCCCTGCCCTACTGACTTACTGCCCTACCAAAACATTATGTCCTGAAGTAAGTTTATTTCTAGCATTATATTCTTATGTAAGATAAGCATTAGTTTTGTAAACAAATCAGACTATAATCCCTGCCAGTAAGCCCTTTGATACCTTCAAATTTGTAGTAACCAAAAGCTCTCCTTTATAGAATGTTGAGAAGAAGGATGATCATTTGGTCTCTTTAAATGACAAAAGGATTTTTTTTTGCTGATGCCCATTCTTCCCTGATGGTTCATCCACACCATATAGGCAAAAAAGGTATGTATGTGCAAATATGTCAATACCTGCATGATCAAAGTCCATTACACAAACAGTTGGTGTATCTTCCTAAAAGATACCATGTTCTTCCAAGTGGGCAGGAGATAATGACAGGAGTTTAAGGTCTAAAGTTATGTGCTAAAGCATTTAGGCAGTTCCTGAAATACTTAGGAAGTTCCGGAATTCCACTGCATCCCTTGGAAAGGAGACATGCTGGAGCAGTCCTTGAAGAACTGCATCTTGTGAAAAGGGGCTCACATTAGAGGTGCTCAAGAAAGATTGTCTGCCGTGGGAGGGACTCCAGGCTGGAATAGGTGTCAATACTGGAGAGTCTGGATACAACTGAATTCAGAGAGAAAAAGACACAAAGTTTGCTTTCACTGTTGGTTGTTTTTGGTTTTTTTTCTCATTGTGTTGATCACGGAAGACAGATAACACATTAAAATTATGTGGTAGACCAGTAAACAAGATATTTCAAACTTCTTGTGCAAGGGAAAGAAATCTCTATCAGTCTATCAGAACTAATAAATGATAGTGGAATGTAACCATTACTGCCAAATTTGAGAGCTAATGATTCCCCTTTCTCCCTGCCATTGCCTGCCATCTAACCTCTCCTGTTAAGCAATACTGCAGGATTAGTTGGACAACACTCACATTCTCTATGCTCCAGGTATTGAAGTCTACATAAGATCAGACATCTACTAATGAGTTTTACACCAATAAATCACAAAAAACCCCTGTCCATACAATCTCAATGCACAGTTTATAGTCAAGGGCCTTTTGGCAGGTGCTTGGTCCTTGGTTATGCACACAAAACTGTCACTCCAAGCACATTCCTC
Organism: Cettia cetti; assembly: GCA_013401135.1. Taxonomy (NCBI): domain Eukaryota; kingdom Metazoa; phylum Chordata; class Aves; order Passeriformes; family Sylviidae; genus Cettia; species Cettia cetti. The sequence continues at coordinate 10,123 of VZUI01056916.1, read as the reverse complement.
TTATCTACAAGTATATACTTTTTCTCAGCCTGATGGAGAGAGGAAGCTTGATTGTCTCACTGGGAGAGAGGGTTAAGGGCTAGAATGATAATGTATGTTTCTGGGAATTACTTACTGAGGAGGAACTACCACACTGAAAAATTAGCTTTGCTTTTAGCTTTGAGAAAGAAGGTATTTAGTCATCCCAGTCTTAGCAGAGATATCAGAGTTTAGGGTTTGGCTGTAGTCACACATTCATCCTTCCAGAATGGTTTAGAAATCAGAGTCACACATTCATCCTTCCAGAATGGTTTAGAAATCAGTGAGACCATTAAAAAAACAGAAAATCATATTTTTGGTAGCAATTTTGTCTTTAAATTTTCACCAAAGAAAGAATTTTCAATTCTTCAATTTTGAGCAAAGATACATATTTTGACTTTTAACACTGTTTATGTTGACATTGAAAAAATGTACCATAAGAGAATCTGACCTTACTGCTAAATATTGGGGGATTTTTTTGCTTATGCAACAAATTATTTTGAAAGCATAATAATTAGACCTAGTTATGAATGTTGCATTAATTATAGAAATGTTATGCATCAGTAGTATGACTAGAAAGCTTTTAAATTATAAAATAAAGTTATACCCAAGAAATTAATTGCATAATCTATATTAATTCTCTTGCTATTTGAGTTACTAGGGGGTTTACTTTATAATTAAAAAGCTTTCCAGGTTATTACTCCTATGGATCACTTATATATAAATAGTGAGAACCTACATGAGTTAATTTACAGATAATCAAAATCACAGCCTTTTCTACAGTACAAATTAATTCTAGTAAAATAACTAAAACCTTCATTTATTATGTTGCACTGGTCAAAATAATGCTCTCTTAGCTCCTGACTCAGCAAAAATGTATTAGCTTTGTGCATATTGGCACTTCCATTAAGATTTTACTGATTAGTAATTGTATAATGATACAAATTAATGAAAAATAGCTATTTATGAGTGTATCTTGAGCTGAAAAGAAATTCTAAGTGGTCTTTTTGGGAAAAAATGTGTTTCTGTGTTTTCCATTTCCTGCTGCCTTGCAAGAAGTAAGAGGAGCACAATAAGGGTAGATACAGCAACTCTAGAGCTGCTCTAAGTTGGGCAGCTAAGTGTTGCCACACCATTTGGTCAGAAAATTCAAATGGTGCATGTTCAGCTCAATTACCTCTCCTCTGCCTGACTGGCAGTTACTTCAATAACTTACTACCCTAAACATCAGTTTCAGTATGGAATTTGTGACCTGTCCACATGATCCCAGAAGCATTGAGAGGTGATGGATGGGACTGAGGCATCTTGTTCAAGACAAATTCAGCTAAATTTGTTTTGTGTAAATGTGGGTTTGTGTGAAAGGGGTCCAAGTGGCAGAACTATCTATCCAACATGCTCATATGTATGTCATGATTTAGGAATGGTATTGCACAATTTAGTACTCCCAATAAAAAGAAAAACAAAAGTCTTTCTACTCCCTCCTCTAGTAGCAGATGCAAAAGGCAAATGTGGGTTGAGACAAAAATAATTCACTGGAAATAGGAGTGAGATAAGAGAAGCAACAGTATTAGTCTAATCACAGTTTTGCTCTGCTGGAAAGCATTACAAGGACATGCAGCATTTTTAATGAAGGAAAAAAGTCCTTCTTTGCCATCATTCAAATACTGCAGAGGATAAACATATTTTTTATGTTACTGTAACCAGAAATGAACTTTGTCATCACCATTGGAAAAACCTCAAAAATTTAATACTTTAAAGGCACATGAACCATGTGAACTTAAATCTGAAAATTGCAAAATGAAATTGTCAATCTTTGGAGCTAAAGAAAGAAGAATTTATTTTTTTCCTTGGGTCAAAATCGAAGAGCAGTTCCTTTTTCACAATTAAAATACGCTTTTTTGTTTCAAAATACCTAAGTTTATTTTGCACCTTTCTGAGACAACATTTTAAATAAGTCTTATTCTTATGAAGGAAGGGGAAGGGGAAGGTGGTGTTTTCCTGCTAAATTTTTTGACATTCAAATTTCTTTTTTTTTTTTTTAAGAATAAGCTAGTGTCATAACCTATGTGATGTGGACAAACAAATATAATCAGAATTTTGGTGGGAAGCTTTCCTTATGCAGAATGAATATCCACTATGGTACTCCAGTTCTTATATAACTAGAACTCCATTTGTGGCAAAATAAAATGGGAAACAATGATAAGACTTTAAGTCTCTACTTTTTCTATAAATTTTTTGCAATATAAATCAATGATAAAAATAATCTCATCCCAAATTTTATTGGAAATGCTGCAATCCTAATTATACCTTGACCCTTTCCTCTAAAAATTTTGTTTGCTACATCCCTGATCATAGGTGCTGCTCCACCAAGGTGAAAGATGTTCCATGTACTGCAGGCAATCTCTTTTGTACATGGGGAAACCAGGAAAGCTTACATTGGGTGATGTCATAACCCAGTGCTGGAACCCCTTTCCCAGCCAAGACACCTCACATTAGGCTGATGCTTGGTGACTCTCTCACAATCCTGAACTCAGATTCCGGGGAGGACACTGCAGGAAGGACATAAAATGGGAAGTAGTGGAGAGAATCACATATCCCTAAAAATCAAACATGAAACAATGTGAAGGGGTTAGAGGGGTAATTAAATTGGTACTGGAAGAGAAAATGAATGAACCACTACGGAGATGTGGGCAAAATCAGTCAATTTCCCAGCTCTTTCTGTTGTTTTCTGTTCTTCTCAAGAGGGATGTATCTGCATTTGCTGTTCAAAAATGTAAGCATTCTAATAACAGTATGCTATGCTATTGGCAAGAGTTTAGAGCCCACAGAAAACCATATTTTATGACTTTACTGTTTATCCATGTTTAGCGAAAAAACATTAGTAAAGGGAAAAAGTGGAAGCTGAAGAGAAATATCTGCCAGTAAATACAAACACTATATCATGGCCCTGGAAGGTTGCCAGTAGGCTTTATATAACTTTTAAAAATGTGAGCCTCAAACTTCACAAATGAAATAAATTTTAAGTGCTATAAAACTATTTTAGAGCAAACCAAGAATGAGAAAAATCCAGAGCTAGAACAAAGTGCCTGAATGGAAGAGGTCCCTGCTGGTGAGCAGAGTTCGGGTCCTCTCCTGCCTGTCATATCAGGACCAGACACAATTCCTCTTGTACAGTTTGGTTTAGCCAAATAGGCTTTGGAAAGCAGAGCTACCCTTCGCCAGAATGTCAAGAAACACACCAGGTAACATTGTCACCATTTACCTTACGATTCACAGTTTTGTGCAAAAGCAGCAAGGACTGAAATAGTAGTTTGAGAATTCATCCTACCACAAGTATGAAAAACAGACTTTGAATTTCCAGTGTCTCTGCCAGCTGGCAGCAAACAGATTTCAAGATGCAAAATGTATTATGGAAATCAGATAAACTTAAAAGGAGGAAAAAAGAGGCTTTCTACTTGAAAAAGAAAGAAAAAATGTATTGAGTTTTAATTTGAAATATTTTATACTTCCAGTACTAGGAGAAAATAAGTAATTTCCAGTGACTTTTGTCAGTTTTTCAAATGGAAGAAAGCTTGTAAAATTGATGTATTTATAAGAGAAAAGATCTGAAAAGAAACACTGACAAATTACAAACGTGAGGGAGGACAATTGCAAGTACTGACCAGAATAAAATTCTAAGAATTTTTTAAAAAAAATTTAACTTTCATATGACAAAAAATGTTCACACCATGAACACTTTTAATATTGTGTTTTTTTATTTCAACACTTAATCAGTTTTGCTGCTGCGCAAAACACTCAACCTCACTTTGAATAAGTGTTCAGTGCTGAGCTCCACATAATATAAGCAGGATATAAAAATATTGGAATATGTCCCAAGGTGGGCAAGAAAGATGGTTTAAGGAGTAGAGGGCATGACTTTGTTCAGATTACAGAACAGGAGGCTGAGTCATGAACCCATTGCTGTCTACGATTTCCTCATGATGGGGAGCAGAGATAGAGATGTTGATTGATTTCTCAGGAGTCTGGTAGTAGGACACAAAGGAATGTTAAAGCTGAATCAGGGGATTTCAGATTGGGTATTAGGAAAAAGGTCTTTAGTGAGAGTATTATCAAGGAGTGGAGCTGCTCCCTGGGGAGCAGGTCATGGCCTGAAGCCTGTCAGTTTTCAAGAAGCATTTGGGCAATGCTCTTAGACACATGGTTTAATAAGCAGGTTGCCCTGTGTAGAGCTAGGAGGTGGACTCGATCATTCATGGGTTCCTTCCAGCTCAACATATTCTTCAAGTTGTTCATGAATTTTTCTTCAATTCCAAAAAACTAGTGGACATATTTCCCCCCCTCATTAGCTGTCTGAAAATCAAGCTGCAGTCATATTCTTTACTTTTCCTTAAATGGCATGCCATTCAAAAATACAAAAACTGTGTTATGTATTTTTATCAGTATTTTAAATTCTTGATTCAACTGACATTTTTCAAAACTTAATGAAAACATCAATGCAAGTTTCTTTCCAGTAAAACTTCGCACTACGAAAGAAATGTCACAACACCCCTTAGATACAAGGGCTGTTTTCCTAGGCTGCTTCAAAGTTTGTTTCTTCTGTCCCACAAGAGGCTGACCTCTGAACAAGGTCTGTGGGAACTGTGGTTATTATACTCAGGTATATTCAGCATGCAGCACTGAAGAAAATGAATTATTAAGCAGAGAAATTTTTTTTCCATATGGGCAAGAAAATAAAGCTTCCTCTTATCAGCTAACAGGTAGGATTGGTAACACTTTGAATTAATAAATCCTTGTTCATAGACTGCTGTAATAATTCTCAATTTGGTTCCAAAAAGGTTTTCTGTTATATGTTATTCTGCATAGCTCCTCAGAAACCCACTGCAGCAAGTGAAAAGAAAGATACAAAGAAAACGTAATTAATTGCTTTGACAAGTTTCAAGAACAATGCATATATATTCCCTCAGGGGTGGGTTCTTAAGTTTATACAATTTTCCCATCTCCGAACAAACTCTTCATTCAAATAATATTATGTATCATTACAGAAATTTTATTTATGAAGTTAGTTTATTCAGTAGTACAGTCTTATTTCTGTACTAACCATATATGGTTTTTACACTGTCGTACCTTTCTTTCATATTTTTCTGCATTGTTCTATGTGCCTAACACATTTTTTTTCTTTTGGAAAGAGTGGTGAGATTCAAAAATATTTAGTTTTTAATCCTCCTTCCAGAAAGTTACATATTATTATAAAGTCTTGTTGAAAAAATTAGAAAAATTAAATATTACTTTCCATGAGAGGGAAGACAGTTAATTCCGAGAGTCATCCTTTTTTATACGTATCTTTAATTTTCATCTTTGAAAAAGCCTGAAATTATGAATTCACCTTTTTCTTCTAAGCAGGAGCTGAGGGATAGCAAACTAAATTATCATTTCTAGGTGGAAGATTTAAAATTACATTGTGCAGTGCCCAGTGGACTGGAGCGGCAGTTCAGCAAGCTGATTCTAAATCTACCTGTGATGCTAAAATGAGCAAGTACTTTTAGTGCTTTATCTTCATTCCTACACTTGTTAAGTCATCCAGGAAATGATAGTCATCTAAATGCTAGTTTGTACATTTATACCAGGACAACAATGAAAAATAATCCGATTTTGCCTTAAAGTAAACATTTACATGATGAGGATAGAAGAAATTTGCACTTTAATGACAGTGAATTTTAGATTTTTCATACTTCTCTGAAAAAGAAGAGTGATTTTTTAAAAATATTATTTCCCAAACTATTCAAATGGTGAATAAGTGCATTTACATACAGGTAATATATATTCTATAAAACATGGGAACAGCCAAATGTTTATGTAGGAGATGGAAGATCAATATTTCTGTGAGTCCTTCTGACCAGCTGTCAATATTTGATTTTGAACAATTAAAGAAGCCTTATTTTGACACCATTCTTAGCACTGCAAAGTAATGCTTACAGTTATTTATGCATAATAAATATTTGAAGTACATTTGGATGAGCCAAAAAGACACAAGTAGCAATGCTACTTGTTTGTATTTCACATATATTTTTACAAAATGTAAAGAAAATGCAAATTATGCTGCTTCACTCTCCAGTTCTTCCTGTTAGTTTTGTTTATCACTTGTCCTTTAGGAAGACAGTCTATGCTAACAACCTGGATAAAAGGCTTTTTCAAATATACATCCTGGTGTTGAACTCAGTTAATATAGTTATTCACAAAATTTTCTTTAAAACCTTTCTAATTCAGCACTATATAGCTCATTTTCTCCATACCTGGAGCTGAACATTACCTTAAGAAACATCTTGCTGAAAATGACTGTAACTGCTAATACAATATCAGTTTAAAGTCTTCTCTTAGAAGTGTCTGCTTCTTCCTTGATTATGAGGCTAATTCTGCCTGCTGTGATTGTCTTATTCACCTACATAAAGACTAAAGTTGCTGTAGGTGACAGCCAAATTCTTCCTGCTTATCTGTGAGACTAGCATCTTACCCTATAAGGTGCTTATTTTCCGACACTGACAAGTTGTTGACTCACTGGGCAGAATGAGAAGCGAATGTGGAGATGATGCATCAATCACCTTCCATCACATTCCCCAGCCCAAATGTCAGTGATTGGACAAACTTGCTTTGACAGGCATCCTGTCTGGACAAACAGCTTGTCAGTTTTCTAATAGGATTCAGCTGCTCTCTCACCATAAGCTTCACAACCTGAGTCACTACAAATATTCCCCTGTGAAAATGGATGAAATTGAATGAACGGAGAAGGCATGGGAAAAGCGGGGCAATGTTATTTTGGCTATCTTAGAGTAAATTACAGCTTCCAGAACTTTAGGAAATTATTTTGTTGTAACAAAAAAAGAGAAGAATTTCAAATTTAATACTGGCATTTATATACAGCTGTTATTGTAATTTTTTCTTTTATGAAAAGCACGGTTCAGGAGATATCCCTGATATGAAGTGATGCTCCTGATTTAGGGGACAAGCAACTTTGAGAAGCATGATTGCATTTACATGAAGAAACTAAGAAAACAACTTTTCCTATAGCAACCAATGCCCATGATAATCATTATAGTTACATTTGAGGGATCAATTTAGTTCAAGGTATGTTTTCAGACCAAGGATCTTCGCTTGTTAGAGAAGTACATATTAGAGTACAAGAAAAATATAATGCAGAACCATAATGTTTTCTTGTTAAATACACTACCAAAAGAAATACTTGACTTGCACAGGGGCACACTTTATTACTACATTGGGACTTTAACAGGAAAAAACCCAAACACATAATACTATATTGCAACCAAAAGCTATGATTTTTATAGTTGAAAAAAAAAAGAATAAGAAGTGTTTTGCAAAACATTACTTTTTAAAAAATTAAACCTAAAAATGGTTTCATCTCAGTTTTATATTGATCTTCTCATAATTATAAACACTGCACTTTTAGAAAAATCTAACGATGACAGTAAGGCATTTCAGGTAAGCATAAATCAAAAAATGTTAAGTATAAATTTAATCCTAGAAAATTTTATTGATTTTGAACATACATTACATTGCATTCATACATTGAATGCCTAGAAATTTGGTTTAGCTTACTAAGAGGGTTTTAAATTAAAGTCTCAAGAGGTTGTTACCAGAATACAAAGTTCTATCAATAAAAAGTCAATTGAGATATATGCATAATTACACAGGAACAGTAAATTTGCATAAAATCTTACATAAGTAATTTTGCTTATTGACAAACAAACTCAACACTAATAATCATTACTTAATCCTGTACAGGTCCCTTGGTGTTGACACAGAATTATGTTTGTGCAGTTCACGTTGCAGGAGCAGAGTCCAAGTATAATGTTAAGAACACCTCAAAAACCTGATGCTACACAGTGTTTCCATCCTACTGCCATTTGGGCATTGTGGTTCCATTCCTTCCTCTACACTAGGAAACTTTGCTGACCTTTGTCAATTCTGTGGGTTAGACCTTATATCTGTAGGCATTTCCCAGTGACATCAACTCCTCCATTTTCAAAGAGAGACTATTTCAAATCATTGAAAAGCTCCATATACTAACTTCAATTTCCCCACACACATGTTGCTACTATACTATTTATATTTAAAGGGAGGCCAACTATAGCAGGAAATTTAACAAAGTTCTTGAAAAAAAATAGCTAAGATGATGAAAAATATCTACTTGTATTTTTCAAATTACTCCTGTAAATGACAGTGTTTCCTTTAAAACATCCAAAAAAAAAAAAAATCTAATCTCAAACATCTTAGTATAAAGAACAAAGTACAAATCAAAGTGGAAAAAAATACACCCTAATACATCAGGGAGAAAAATACATGTAGATAATGGAATGTTTTCAGAACATGCACATAACCCAGAATAAATTTGAAGCTGCTATGATTCATTGACACAAACACTTATTTTTCTGGAAACAATCTTTATAATTTTACCATCAATTTGTCACAAGAAAAATATTCTGAAGACAGAAGACACACCATAAAACAGCTCTATAATAGAGATGTATTCAAATAGTTTGGATACGAATTTAGCACCAAAGAAACACAACAAAAAATACATGAAAAATTGTAGAGTGATCCAGAATCTCCTCACATATCACTACTTACTGAAAACCACTAGTAGCAGTGACAAAAACACCTGCTTTTGTGTGAACTTAGATGATTGTATATGGGAAAACCAGAGTATATGTGAGCTTTTACTATGACAAGCTCACAAAATTCCATGTCCTCATGCTATAAAACACAACTTTTCAAGGAAATTGTCCTGGTTTCCTATCAGCAAGTCTTAGTAAATAAAGTTCATTTCCACCAAAATGGAAGTCTCCAAGGACTAAGTGGTGACTCTTGTTATGAATATTTTGATTATAATGATTGTTTCATAGGCTGATTATTAATAATTTGGACCTAATCTGCAGAGGATGCAAGTGATTAAAAGCCCAGTTAACTAGAAATTCTGCTTAATTGAACGCTACGTTAATTGCTGAAAGTTCTGTGCAACAGTAAGCTACACTAACTGTTGCTGTAGATAAAAAATAAGCTATGCTCACTGCTAAAGTATTTATTTAATAAAGCTTGATTGTAACTGCAATCATGTGGCCAGTCTTTATTCTACCAAGGAGACCTAAAACATGTAGGTATGTTTTATGTAACATATATATGTGTATATAGTACATATAGCATATATAAATAAGTTTTATGTAAAGTATGTAGATATATAGATATGTGTGTGTGCATATAAATACTTTTGTAAAACATATTTAGAGATATAATTTTCTTGTAGTTGTGTAAGACAAGTCTATGACAGGCATTCAGTCCAAGCCTTGACCCTAAACATCAATGAAAATAATATTTCTAGATATAAGCAATTATTGTTCTAGTGTCTAGTAAACGGCCAAAAAAATTCTGATGTCAATGTATTTAATTTATAATTGGGATGAATGTTACATGTCTACCAAGAGTAGACTTAAATTGCAGGCAGGCACTTAAGAAAGGTAGATGGAAGAACAGACTAAAATGGACAGAGGGAGAGGAAAGGGAAGACGTGTAGGCAGAGAATTCTGTGGCTATAGGCTGATAATAGGGAAGTCTGACAAGCTTTGGGATAGGTGGGACTTTCTAACACCTTTGTTTCCTTAGGGAATGCAGGAGGCCTTTCGTTTAAAGAAAAGCAAATAAGGTAATATGTAATTTCTCCTAGCACTGACTATTAACAGCAGGAGATCAGTTTCACAGAATTGATTTTCAGGTGATCCTCATTTTGATGAGATCTTTTTATTCCTTCCCTGTAGGACAGAATTATAAGATGCAAAATCTTACATCTCAGCAGGTTTGCCCTGTCTCTAATGAGATAGAAGGGAAAACCCTGTCAAGACTAATACCTAAAATGAGAATGATACAGTACTCTGCATGACAGCTTGCCTTTATGATGTAAGGCATGTTTTACTTTCTCTTTTCCTACCTCCCCATCAAATTCATTGTTGACCTTACCTTACCTTGCCATGCCATGCCATGCCATGCCATGCCATGCCATGCCATGCCATGCCATGCCATGCCATGCCATGCCATGCCATGC
>VZUI01056914.1:0-10313 GCA_013401135.1 Cettia cetti | reverse complement strand
TTGGCTTTCCAGAGGAAAGCACAGCTTGCTGATGAAGTTTGTGGTTTTCCTGTTTGTTGTCTAAAAAAAAAAAAAAAAAAAAAAAAAAAAAAAAAAAGCATGTGGAGGTGGGGTGCCAATGGGAAGAGTGGGGTCAAAAAGGGGGAAAAAAATAATTATAGACCTAAAGGTTCCTTTCTAAATAATTAAGATCCTCTAGTCCCATTTTCTTCAGGGGTTGAAGAGGTTGCAGTGTCCTAAATGGAAGAGAATCAGAGATCCTTCTCTTTGGAGCACAGTCTCATGGTTTAAACAGTATTTGACCCAAGTGCAATGGTCATGGATGCTGCAAATGTGGCTGCAGCTGCTAGAAACTAAAGGGTTTTGGTCTGCCCCAAAGTGAAGCCAAGGAGTTTTTGCATGTAAAAGAAAGTTTAAAGCTCTCCAGCAGCTTCTGCCCAGCCAAACAGGCAGTTTCTGTAAAAGGATCAAGAGCTTCCTGCCAGCCTCCCTCCCTCTGTTTTCTTTTATTATACACTTTTGCCACATTAAGTGATTTTAAGACCAAAGGGCTTGCTTTCCTGGTAAAAGAGGGTGGACAGGATTGTGAAACATGAGGGATGTTTAATCTGTGACTTTCCGGGGTGTAGGATGTGTAAGGCTTGGGTAAGAATTTGGTAACGGGGTGGATATTCCCTCCTGTGAACTCACCCAAATCGGTCATTATTTAGTGCACTCTTAAAAAAAATGTAATAATTAACATGTTTCTGATTTTATTCCCAGTATAAACTAAACACAACAGTTCAGAAAACGCTACTGTGAGCACATTTAAAGAATCAGCAAACAGCAGTGGCATCAATATTTCATGGACAGCTTGAAATTTTTCTCATATACCCTGACAACTTTCAAACCAGCTTCCTGCCACTGTTTCTGCCAGGGAGACTCACTAGTCCACAAAAAGGAAGACTAAAATGGCCACAAGTTTATCAGAAATTAAAGATTCCTCAGCTAACAGAGGAAACAAATTCCTTTAATATATGTTGATGTTGTATCCTAAGCCTAAAACCAGGTGGACTCCTGCACTCAGCTCTGTCTGTGCATTCAATTTTATATTTGCAGCTGTTTGTTCAAAGGATGCATTCTGTAAAAGTTTGGTTTGCAATTGCCCAGTATTGATTTCCATTGCAATGATTTCAAAGCCCTGACCATGTTAAATAAATTTTTTTCCTCCATGGGGTTACGACTGAGAAACCAACACTGTCATGCTAACACTTAAAACCATGCACCAAATTTTTGTTTGGATAAAGCCATTTGCTTTTTTCGAATTTATGGCTGAATTTAGATTGCTATTAACTAATAGATATCAATAGTTAAAGAGACTTTCTAATGTCCTGAGATTCAATATATTATTCAGGTTTAAAAGGCTCTGGAAAATGGATGAACTATCTGAGCTGAACAACTTTCCAGTTGTAAAAATGCTTCTTGAGGTACAAAGGACTCAGATTTAATACTTAGTCTTGCTTGTTTAAGCACATGCTCAAATGTGGATGGGTTTTTCATCTTTTAATCCTGACAGAACAATGCAGGCTCCTCAGAGCCAATGCTAAATGAAAAAATGACAGACATATCTTATTAGGCACGATAATTTAAGTAATGCTTATTTTTAATGTTTCACTTAAGCAAGACTATTTTATGTCTTCAAATACAGACAGAACTCTTCCCTTCCCCTTGTTGATTTATCTTCCAGCTAGCATGGCACAGATTCTTATAAAAATAAGATTTTGAGATGATTTAAGTCCCTAACATGTTGTAAGAGCTCTATTATATATCCCCCAAACACGGTGTGATGGATCCTGCTTTCATGCTATGCTTCCTTCTCAACAAGCACAATCTCCATTTGCCAGATAGCAACTCAGATAAAAGCTCTAAAAAAAAAATAAACTTACACACAGAACTCATTGAAAAGGATAATTAATCTTATGGAATACTCGGGAACTTAAGAGAATAATCTGTGGGTGATACAAATAATAGAAAATTTCCTAAATAACTTTCGCTTCTGGTAAGCTTCCAAGCAAGTAATTCACAAAATATGACTTTCTTCATTGGAGAGGTTATAAAAATTTGTTTATTGGAGGTAGGAAAGGAAATGTAATTAAAGGCTAAATTCAGGCTCACATTTCATTTTAACTAAAAGAATATGTGTGATTTGGATATAAGTCACCTAGACACTTCCTTCTTTTTTTTTTTTTTTTTTTTTTTTTTAGATTTGTTTTAAAGCAGTGCACATTGTCAGCAAATGAGATTATCCAATAGCAGAAGTACATCTGGCTGAGCTGACTGTGCCAGGTAACCTTAAATAGAAACTCTGCTGCACTTAACTCTGTTGCAACATTGGGCTTTGCTGGTAATACTTATCAAAAGTTCCCCTTTGTAGCATTTCTATAAAAAATAAAAAGGGAAGAGGTGAAATGAAAACATAAAACTTGTTGGGGTTTTCTGTATTTATAAAAAAAAAATAAATCCTTCTGCAGTTGGAAATGCTTACAAAAGCATATATAAAATACAGCAACTCCAGTTATTTTTAACTGCATATGGTCTGCATAAAATGAATCTGTAGATCAGGAAATAATGAAGGCAAGTTAAAGGCCATAACAATTTAAGTATTTTAGCTGGTCTTGAATTTACAATGCCTTCAGATAATGCTTCAACATCCAAAGGACAAACAAAACAAATTTCCCCGTTATTGGTCTTAAAAGAAAATATTAATTTGTCCTCTTGACAATTATTTTAATTATAAGAGCGAAATCCTCATCTTGGATACATTGCACACATGACCTTCCATCAGTTGTGACTTTTACTCTCACAGAAGTTGGTTTGACGAGACATATTGTGGGGATTTGCACTGTCTGCTACGTTTTAGATCAAAATCAAGTTCTGGATCCTCAGTTCCTCACAAGTCACTTTTAAACTGAGAAAAAGCTTTCGTTTCTGGGGCTGAGCACTCAACTTAAAAAACCCATCTCTCCCCAAAGGCAAATGCTTTATGAAAATAAATTAAAACCCAAATGTTGCTGGTCAGCTATTCTGAATATATAAATAGGCAGTTTCATGTGGAAAGAAGTGACCTGAAACTTTGGGTTTAATCTTTGACAAGCCTTGGAAGTGCCCTTCTTTTTGTCCTTTCTCAAGAAAATTTTAGCTTCATTCTGTCTTCGTTATACCAGCAAAGTTATGCATAAAACAAGCTACTGTACAATATGAATAAAAATGGCAGAATCTCACCCAAACTGAATTACCACAGGGGAAATAGGACTTGGAAAAGACTGCACCAAGAAAGCATGTTTGAACAGATGTGCCATAACATGCCCATAATTCATTTGCAAACTAAACCATTTCTCCACACTTTTAAAGTCAATTGTGCATTTTGAACTTTTATATCAACTGTACATTTGAATTTTCAACCTACAACAAATGCAGCAGTGTCAGACAGAGCCACCTATTCAGGAATCTCCCTCTGCAAGATTCCCTTTGGGATATAGAATTCATACTCTTTGAAAACAGAATACTTTTTTTTTTGGTACATAGATTAAATGTTGTGAGGTTAAATCCTCCAAACAGTTCCCTGTGTTGATGCATCCAGGATTTTTTTATCCTTAGATTCTTTAACCTAAAGCTTGCTGGGAATTGTGTAAACTCCAACTATGGATCTCATTTTCCCAGTTATTTCCCCCTCCGAATATTCCCTTTTCTCTGATCCCTAAGTGAAAAACTGAAAATATGTTTGTACAGAAATATTAGTGATAACGACCTTGGCTTGTGCTTTGGCCTATCTCATCCCATGGGTGTGGAAGAGCTGCAGTGAAGGTGAGCTGAAGGGCAGATGTGCTTTCTGAAAGAGTTCAGGAAGTTTTCCTAGAGCCACGCAGAAACAGCCAAGACACCCTCAAAGTACAAATACTGACGAGTCTCTCACCAGCTAAAAGTTTAGAAGAAATGTGTGGGGCAGCTTCTTTTTGGTGCAAAAACAGGTGCCTTTGTAGAATGTGGTGGTGGAAAGGTAAGTGCACAAGTCCCTGAGGATCCAGGTGTGGCTGTATTCCAGGAATTGAGCTGTGCACAGTACATTCCAGGGGTGGAGGCTCACAGAAATCATAGAATCACAGAGCTCTTTAGGTTGGAAAAACTTTCTAAGATCATCAACTCCAACCATTCCCCAGGACTGAAAATGCCACCATGTCCCCAAGTGCCACATCCAGTGGCTTTTAAATCCCTCCAGGGATGGGGACTCCTCCTCTGCCCTGGGTAGCTGTGATCCCACAGCCTGGAATTTGATGTAGCATGGATTCAGCAGCTGAACTTGATTTTCATCTGGAAATAGGTAACATTCAGACTTTTCCATGGGTGACAGTCACTGACAACAACGCTGTAGCACATGAGTCAGAGAAGGGGAAAAAATTGACCACAGAAACTGGCACAAGGCTATTTTTATATGGAAGAAAGGCACTGGACCCATACTGGCTGTGCAGAGGAGGAGTAGGAAGGATCTCAACCCCCAGTGTCTGGTCCAAAGGACTCCCACCCAGTTCAGTGGGGGCATTTCAGGTTTGTGTACCTCAGCTGGGGCTCTGAGTCACCCTGGCCTGGTGCTGCATCTGTGCCTGCACAGGCTCTGGGTGCTTTGTGTCTGCTTTCTTCCACGCAGGGGATCATGAAATCAGAACCATCAGGTAGGGTGACGAGGGGGAGGAAGAAGCTGAGTCACAGCAGAACTGACAAAACCCACCAGCTGCTGGATCCAGGGGAAACACAGCCAGATAAGGGGAAGAAATCTTAACTCCTTACTGTCCCACCTGCCATAACCCCCCAGAGACCCTCCAGCCTAACAGAGCAGGCAAAAAAAAAAGACAAGAACTGAGACCTTGATGATCCCCAGGCTCCCTGGAGGTGACTTCAGCTCATCAAACTCTTTGTTTAACAGGAGCTGCAAGAGCAGCAATCTTCCCGAGGACCTGCCTGTAATGATAGTCTCAGGGTCCCAGGAAGTATTCCCAGATATTCCCCAGGTATTCCTAACCACCCTTCAAGCAATCCAGTTCCATGGACAAAGCTTCAGACAGTCAAACTCAGCTTCTGGGAGTTTTCTACTTCCAGAGGTGAGCAGCGTGATATACCCAACCTGTGTGACCACACCAATTAGTTTGGGAATTGTCAGTCTCCAGAAAGACTTGTCTTCCTCCTGAATTGTCTGCTGACCTTCCTTGCCCTCTTTCCACTACCCCTTGCCTATGAAAAACCACAAAACACTGAAGTTGCTGGGTTTTTCCACCTTATATATGTTCAAAGATTGTATACTTTTTACAGTGAACAGGACCTGCCATGCTCAAAGATTATTTTAAAATAAATCTTCTTTTAACAATCAAAAAAAGACTCCCACAGAAATCCAGATGACTGCACAGATTTGTGACCCAGCTTTGTTAAACAACCAACTAACCAAAGGCTTGAACCAGAATCAGAAAATATATTTTTCCTCTCTGAGTTCTGAAAAACCCTGGTTTGGGTGTTTTGCCATGGGTTTTGACTTTCAGCTGCTTCTGTGTCCACATCTGCAAGTGAAGTGCTGAGTCACAAGGAAGTTTTTCCAGTCAAGTTCTGTGCCTCTGTAAAGCTCACAGCTCTAAAATCATCACGGAAAACATCTGCATGTTTGGGTGCTTCTCTGAGCTCAGTTTGGCATTCAGGTTTTTTTGGAGGGGCTCCCAGGACAACAAAGTTCATTTATGTGCTGTGACCCCACCTGGCCCAAGGTGCAGCTCCTGCCCCATTCCTGATGCCAGGATCAGCAGGAGGAGGTTCCTGAGTGGTGGCTGGTCCCATTTCACACCCCTGGACTAGAAGACAGCTGAGTGTAAGCAAACCAAATCCTCCAACTCCAAATATCCTTGCTTCTCCTGTTTCTTTTTCCCCAAAATCTTATCATGTGAGTGCAGCGTAGATTCTTGGTTCAAGAAGAATAATAATGGCTCAGGATGCAGGGAAATGACTCACATGGATCCAGTCCAACTCTCCTAGCTGGTTCTAGTCAGGTCATGATGAATCAGATGACCCTTATCTTACTTTAAGACTGTGAATAAAAACCTCTCCCCTCCACACCTCGGCCAATTTTTCTTACATTGTGCAGTGCATCTCTCTCCCCTCTCACATTTCCGAGCCCTTCGAGTCTGCCTGTCACCTTCCCTGAAAAAATTCCTGTGCATACATCCCTCCTGAGTTAACCTCTGAGTAAATCCTCTCCTATGCTCTGTAATTTCCCCTTTCTTATACCTTCTCCTCCACTCTTTGTCCTGTATGAACCTCGGGTTTATGGCTCTTCTAGCTCAGGGTGAATACTGCCACATGCTTTGCTTTCTTGTTGCACATGACCTACATCCCACCCAAGCCAAAATTACTTTACTTGCTTTAAAACCCTGGGTGGATTTGTACCTTGGGCCCTTGAGAGATTTCAGCTGTATCTGAAACCAAAGCAGAAAGCAGATCCTTTCTTAATTTTTTTATATCACGTTTATAATGTAAACCACAGCAACACTTTCCAAACCAGGAATGCAAAACTGCTCTTGCTTCCCTGACTAGACAGTTCATAAAGGTTTGGGTTCAAAATTGCAGTTTTTCTCCACTTTTCCCTGTAATAAAAGGAACAGATCAAATAATAAATCCCACATTAGTGACCTTTATATTCCCTTGGTAGTGCCTTTGTGGAGGCCCTGGCCTATATTATGATGAAAGCAGTAACTGAAAAACAACAGATGAAAAGAAAAATAGTATTTTTGTATTGTTATGTGAAAGAGAAGCCATTACAGGTCTGGCTCCAGAACAAGAGCCAACCCAGCTTAGCTTCAAAAAAGATGTTCCCGTAACAGGGGAATAGTTTTTGTTTCACATTTCTGCCTTTTTTTTGCTCAGAGACTGAGCAAAACAAGGAGCCTGCAGAAGAACAATTAACCTGCGTTCCACTTGAGCAAACTAAGATTAAGAAACAAAGTGGCAAAAAAGCATTGGTGAACTCCAGAAAGGATTACAAAAGCTTAGGGATGATCGGCCTAAAAATTCAACCGTCCCCAACAGCCGCAAACTCAGAAAGTCCCTAAAACACAACTTAGCAAAAGCCAGGAAGGCATACCAGAGGCCTATTCTTGTACAGCTTCCTGGACTGGCCACTGCTGGAGACAGGCTACTGGGCTAGAGGGAATTTTGGTTTGGCCCAGGGCAGCTTTTCTTACATTAGAACTGAGGGTCACTTGCTAATCTTTAATAAAAGCAGCACCAGGGTGAAGCTCACACAGAGCCCCTGACTCTGGGGCTTTAACCTCTGGCCTGCACCCTCTGCCACAGTTCTGCAAATCTGCTTCAAACACGGGGAAAAGTTATTGCTGCAACACACCCCTGTGGAAAACGGGGTAAAAGGAGGGTCACACCTTACAGTAAGGAAGGTTGGGAAAGGCCTCCAGGATTGTGTGGCCTAATTGCAGCCTCCCAGCACCTGAAGGGAGCCAGCAAGATGGAGAGGGATGTTTTAGAAGGGTCTGGAGTAACAGGACAAGGTTTCACACTGCCAGAGAGCAGGGTTGTGTTAAAGACAGGGAAAGATTGTTCCCTATGAGGGTGGGGAGGCCCTGGCACAAGTTGCCCAGAGAAGCTGTGGCTGCCCCTGGATCCCTGGAAGTGTCCAAGGCCAGGCTGGACAGGGCTTGGAGCAGCCTGGAATAGTGGAAAGTGTCCCTGCCCATGGCAGGGTGGAAAGAGATGGACTTTGAGGTTCTTTCCAACCCAAGTATTCTATGATTTTATGACCATCAAGTCAAACGCAGCCTCCCTTCCTTGTACTTGTAGATTTTAGTGTTCAAATGGGGCTGAGCTTGGCAAAAAATTGGTCAGTGCATGGTCATGCCCAATCAAAATGGTTCTCAGCTCACTGCTCTCACTGTCAAGGGTGTTTTCTGAATCCAACACCCTCAGTGCTCCCATCCCTCTGCTCCGGAGTCATCTTTTTTGGAACCAGCCCATGATGCTGGTTCACACAAAAGCACTGCAGCAAAGAACGAGTGCACAGCTGCCTTCCTGTAATTACCATCTATCCCTCTACCTGTGGATAGGGATAGGAATAAACCAGCCCCCCTCCTTTTCTCTGCAGAACCTCCAATTTTCTGCTGCTCAAAATTACGGGTAGCAGACGATCGAGTTGCAACTACACCAGTGTGAAACTGCGGTTGCATCACCAGCTTGCAGACACTGTTACAAAACTGAGGCAAGACGAGGCTCTGGGAGGTTCATAAATGTTTCAACATAACCTGAAGAGAGTTACAAGGAAGCTGGGTCTAAATCTGGAGATTTCTGGATTTGACTCTGTGCAGCTTGAAAGTCAGTCTTGTCAAGCCTGAGCGTAGAAAACCTTTGTCAGCCTTTAGTTGATATGCACTGGAGGTTTTGTATTGAAGATCCTTGCTGTATTTTTAGGTTCATTCAGTTAGAATCAAAAGACAGCTTAGGGGAGACAAGACTGCATATACAGAGTACAAAAACAGTGCAAAAAGAAAAAAAAAAAGAAAAAGGAATAAAATACACTTGCACGAAGCCCCTGTGAGCACAAACTGCAAGCCATGGTTTGTTGAGTTTAAATCCAACTGTAGCTACTAGTTATCTGCTGTTCTGATAAATATTCATGTATCATATGTTCATATCTGACTGCAGGAAAAGAAAAAGGATTCAGAGAGCTTTGTCTGCCCTGTGAGCTTTTTATCTGTGCTTTAGTAACCTTCTTATACGTTAGTAAATAAGAACGTTTCTCTGCTCAGACTTTAACACTTTTATTATCCTTGCAGATTCAGCAAACCTTTGTTCTAAAATGCTTTGTGCCCATTAGGGCTTTTGATTATAGATTACACCACCATTTGATTTTTTTTTCCCTCTCTCTCATGGGCAACATATTCCTCTTTCATTGAGCAATATTCAGAAACTTGGAAATCTAACCTGTGTTTTAGTCTCAGGACAGGCACATTCTTATGGTAAAAACCTCCCCAATTGAACTTGGGATGCATTCAACTCTTGTATGGTTGATACTTGGCCAGGTTAATTATGCAATCACCCCGAGTAGAAGAGGACAGCAGGATACACGAGCATTTTTCAAAGACTTGTTTTCAGCACAGAGACAGTTTTCTGGAATCAAATAAAGAAAATGGAGAATGTCTGTGATTTACAGCGAACTGGCATGCTGAAAATGCAAGGATTTAAAAGATCAACAAGGCCAAATTTGCAGTCATTGAGGGAATGATTACAGCATGTGGCTACACATCCAAGTTTAATCAAGCTACCTTGGGTACCAGCAGCAGAGGAGCTGTGGCAGCAGTGTCTTCAGCCTGCTGGGGACCCTGGGGGACTTGTCAGGCAGCTGGCCCAACCCCAAACCCATGCTGATGTGGCCCCACAGACCTTGACACACCTGGAAGCTGAACCTGGTGGGGTTTGCATCTCCTGCAGTCACCTTGTGGCTTGTGGAGAGGAGGATCAGGCTTCCTGCAGCCTCCAGCCACACCACAGTGGGGACACATGGGGACAATGGGGGTCCTGCCCTCCTGAGGCTTTGGAATACAGCACAATCCCTGTCCTTCAGCTGGGAAAGCTGTCCTGAGGCTGGAGCAGCTCTCTGCAAACAGGGGAACAGCTCTCAGCAATTAAAAATCACCAACCAGGACCCAGAAACTCAGACTGGCTTGAAGGCCCAAGAGGTTCAAGGGGCAAGGATTGTGCTGGGTTTCATTGTTCGGCTCTAACGGGGTTTGTGGTTTTAAGCTTTTTCTTAGGAAACCCATGGGCTGGAAAAATACTTTATAAAGGGCTAGATGTTCAGATTAACAACCTTACTGCAGCCATTGGGGCTTTAGGGACAATAGCAAATATCACTAGATGTGTGCTACAATTGCAGAAGTTGCCAATGCTTTAAAAAAAAAAAAAAAGTCCTAATTTGGCTTAAAATGTGAACAATTTGTTAGCTAAATCCTACCCTGTCAAGCTTGCTGATGATCCTGGATGCCTCTACACAAACTAAAAACACCTCAGAAAGACCTGATTTCTCAGAGGGCGTGTGCTAAGTTATAACAATTTAGGCCAGAGCAATTATGAAAAGAATGCAACGATCCTGACTTAACATTAGCCAAAAGGCTTGGAATTTATTTTTTTTTTCTGAACTCCAAGACGTCTTCAGAGATCCTCACAAGGGAAAAAAAAAAAAAAAAAAAAAAAAAAAAAAAAAAAAAAAAAAAAAAAAAAAAAAAAAAAAAAAAAAA
>VZUI01056913.1:0-12713 GCA_013401135.1 Cettia cetti | reverse complement strand
GGGGTATGAATATGCATTTATATTTTGTATATTCAACACTTTTGTAAATAAAAGACTTTGTAATTACCTGTGATCTTGGCAGTGTGCATTAGGGAGTTATCCCACGTGCTGCCCGGCGTCGCAATAAACATACACTTTCTAACTTTAAACTGTTAGAGAGTTTTTGTCCGTCATAGTTGGATATTGATATTAGATCGATATTCATATTTTAATAATTCAAATAAACCTAATATTTTCAAAGTATCAGGGCCTAATAAAATTCACTTAAGAAATATAGACAAATACTTTAATTATTCACAGTGGGTTTGTTCTTTTTTGAGAACACATGAAAAATGTTGGAAAAAGTACAGGACTAAATGAAATTTAATATTACTCAATTTAGAAGAAAACCTAAAAAAAATCTAATTTTGGTTAAGACACATTTCCCACAGAACAAGGGCTTTGTAATGCTCGTGTGAGAGAGATACCACAGCATTTCATCCCTCTTTGCAGAAATCTCAAAGGCATTAAAAGAATCTCTACAACATGCTTAAGAGGGTCTATTTTTCATGGATATTAAGCAATTACAATAGCACACTGTTACTACAGTCTGCATGAATACTGCTACTAGAGTCTGAATGCATCAGCTTTTCTGACCTATTTCTTACTCCTGCTGTGTGAAGCCTTACTGTCTTATGTATTAGTGTTACAAAGCGAGTCCTGTCATTGTTTGGAACTATAAAAATTATGAAAAAAGTTATAAAAGCATTTCAAAGAATGACTGGAAGTACTGGCTGTGTATTATCTGTCTCTCCCTGATTCCCCTCCAGCCCTTGTGTACTTTGTCCTTATCCTGGTGGTCACACACATGTCCTTTTCCTGATGTGTTTTGGTTGCTGGGTTGGCTCACTTTTGGATTCCCTTGGGCTCTTTTTGAACTTGCTTATTCCCAGAGTAAGGGTCTTCATCTCCTCAAGGTGAGGCATGCCTCTGCTGCTATTCAGAGCACAGAGGAAAAACTTCACCTCAAAGCAAACACTGCAGCAGTGTTAGCCAGAGCAAATATAGCAGCTGCAAACCAATACATTTAAAATTTAGGGCCATGCTGCATTAAAAGGTGCTGTACTCCGTATTAAACAACTGTCAGTGGCTACAAACCAACCAGACTTCTTTGAGTTATTTTTCTTAAAAAAACTATTGCAAAATTGGATATTAAGAGAACAGTGCTTGTTAATGCCAAATCTTTGTCGTGGTCAGCAGTGATGAGGCACTTGCTCACCTTCAGACTGGTGTACCGGCTTTCCCAAATCTAGGATCGAGCTCCAGTCCCACTTTTTAGTCTGGTTTTTATTTTTGTGTTGGTTCTCTGCTGGACATCCTGACTCCTCTCCTGATAAGCCTGGCCCCAAGCAGTAACAAGTCTATTATAAGGCCCAGCTGAGAAGTATATGCACTATAACTTGGCTCTACTTAAAAGGCAAAAAAAAAAAAAAAAATAATACTCATTTTACCACTTCTACTGCCTAGGGCAGGAGAGGAAAATGCAAATGAAGTGGGTGGAGGTGAGAGTAAAGGCTTTATGGAATAAGCCGTTGTGAGTACAAGGAATTAAAGCTGTGGTAAGCAGAAGCTCCCTATGATCAGGGAACTGAAGATTTTCCTTCACCCCAGAAGTTCCTCCTTCTTGCCAGCTGAGAAGTTTTATCATATATGTAAAACAAAAATAAAATAAGTTGGTTTTAGAAGAGCTTGTGAAGAGGGAAAGAAGACCTCCCAGCAAGGAAATGACCAAGTGTAAACACTTCATCTGTAATTAAAATCTGGAGACTATGCTTGCTGCTCCCCTGTGGAGAGGATGGAGAATACACCTGCCTGCATGCACTGCACAGGTGAAAAAGCTTTTTGAACTAAGTTGTTTGCTGTGAGTCAAAGTTTGCACTTGAATTAGGGATGGAACTACTGTGTCACAAACAGTAAACTTCCAATTTTTCTTACAGTTTTGCATCTCGGGGTTTTTTTCTCCTTTTTCTGCCCCATGCTTGCTCTGTGCTTACCTCTAGTGCATTCACCCTGACAGGGCAAAAGGTCACTAACCTCTCTATTGCTACCCTTCTCAGGTGGAAAGAGGAACAGAAAATAAGAAAGGCTCATGGGACAAGGAGATATCACTCAAGTTAAAAGAACTTCCCCTCACACCTCCCTTTCTCCTGGGCTCGGCCTTACTCCCAATTTCTTTTCACCTTCAGTTTCTTCCATTGAGCAGTATAGGGGGATAGGGAAGGTGATTTGAAGCCAGTTTATCCCATGTCTGCCACTCTGTTGTCCTCACACTCTTCCCCTGTCCCACTGTAGGTTCCTCTCTTCACATGACCCCTGGTCCTGCCAGGATCCTGCCTCAGTGCAGGCTCTCCATGGAGGTCACAGCCTCCTCTGAGGAGAGCCATAGAATGTCTTGGGCTGAAAGGGACCTTAAAAATCATCTTGTTCCAAACCCCTTCCATAGACAGGATACCTTCCATTAGTACAGGTTGCTCACAGCCTCATTTAGCCTGGCCTTGAACTCCTCCAGGAGTGCAGGCATCCACCTGTTGCAGGTCCTGCACCAGCTGCAGGTAGATTTCTGCTTCTCCCTGTCTGCACCACCAGCTGCCATGGAATCTCTGCTCTCAGTTCTGGAGCAGCTCCTCCCCCTTCCTCTTTATTGACCCTGGTGTTTCTCTCACATGTTGTCACCCCTCTCCCCAGCAGGTTTTTCCCTCCTCCTTGATTATGTTCTCCCAGAGGCACTCCCACCATCACTTGTCCTTGGACAGTGGCAGGTCCATCCTGGAGCCAGCTGGCTTCCCTGCCTCCACTGGACACAGGGAAGCCACCTGTAGCTCCCCACCACTGAACCTTGCCACACCGCTTGTATGAGAATGTTAGAGAAATTTGTGTTGTTGCATGAAGCTTATCTCTACCAGATTTCCCATCAGTAGTAAGGTAAAGGATGCTCAAGTCTGGTGAATAGCATTTCTCACTGGAAATCCCACCTTTTGTCCCATAACAGACAGTCCTTTATTCCTGTTTCTTCTGTTCCCTATTTAACTTCTGGACATGTCTCGTGTTTTGGAAAGGCAGAGGGTTCTCTTTAAATGTCCTCTGTCCTACTTTATATACCACAACAGGGGTCAACACAGTTTCCATTGTCAACAGCTTTCCATTCAATTACTTAACAGGGATTTAGAGAGTGAATGCTTCTGCCTAAAGGCTTAGGTTGCTATACCAACTATTTAAATTTTTTCCCCTATTTTCATTACTGTATTACAGTAGGGCACCAAAACACATCAGTGCTGTTGTAAGTCAAAAATTATGCAGTATTTGCAATCATTTGGCTTACATTTAGCAGTGATGATAGTGGTGACTATAATTAACTGAATCTGCTGTTTATTGTTGGCTGCAGAAAATAATGTATAATTATTATCTAATGTGCTCCATGTCTGCCTCAATTCCTGACCCACAGACATTGTGGACTTTACTTGCTATATATTACTTGGTGCAATCAGATGTAGTATGCTTTGCATTTAAGAAACTTTATTGAATGAATGCACTTTTCTTCAAAATTAATATGAGTTGGCCAAAATGCTTGCATGGCAAAATCCAGTGTATATTGTACCTACAAGCAATTCATTTGCAGCAGGTACTTCTTGCTGGGAGAACATATTGAGTCACTTTAATCACACCTCTTTTCCCCCTCTCTCCTCTGTCTGAGTAATAAAAATTTCCATGTAGGAAAAAGAATCTGCAATTTCATAAGTAGAAGGAAAGTGATCAGTAGTCTGGTTTCCAAAGAGATCTGTTCTGACACACAAGGAGGTATTTCTAGAATAGCAGTTAAATAACAAACGCTGCACTGAGTGATAGTTACAGTATGTAGAGGAAAGTTGCATTTGACTCTGGATTCTTGGATTTGAAGATCCATCATCACAGTTTTTCTTGTTGCCACTGAAGCAGTAATGCTAAAAGACATGGTTTCTTAAGATTGGCTTATTAGAATTATAACAGTGGGATAATGTGGGTATCATTTGATTTCAATACTGTTTACAATATTTTACTATGACAGCAGTCCGCTCCAAAGCATAATTCCTGTGCTGAGATGGAAGAACTGACAGAGGGAACCATATGACAGGATGACATGCTTTTTAGGTTGAAAATAACTGTATCATACAGTGAGAGAGACTAAGCTGTCATAAAGCTTTGGGAGTAGAAATAACAGTGTATAGCTGAGGCATGTGAAGAAAGCTTACTCCAATAACAGCTGGATTATAAGTGAACAAAATGTTAAACAGTGATCAATAATTTCTCTATCCTCTCATGGTTAACTGAGCTATGGGGAAAAACCTGCAGTTTGATCTCCAGCCCTCAGCCAGTGAATTAACCTTGCTGTGCTATAGATTTACTACATAACTGGTTTTAGGACATGGGTTGAAAGTCTTAATTTTTAATACTTTAATCTCTTCAAGATTCATTTGCCTAAGAAGACTATATATATGCAAAGGGTTGCCTGAGTAAATTAAGTCATGAGATTGCCTTATGTTGAATCCTACTTTTTTGCTTTTTTTTATCCTTTAAACAATAAATTCTAGAAACTGTTTCATTTAATTAGGATGTCAGGCAGTGATCTCAGCTCCTGAGATGCACTTGCTGTTTTCCAGGTGATCCCCACAGGAGGTAGCAGTGGTTTCCGTGGCACTGAAGCAGCCAGCAATAGAATACTGACAGTGAAATGTAGAGTACTGTGCTTGAAGCAGCAACTTTAAGATGTCACAAGTCTAGCTCTTTCTATATAAACTGGATGTATTTTGGATATTGCTTGGATAGATTGATGTTCTTATTTTTTAATTAGCAATCTGTCTCACAGATTATTTTATTATTGGAAATGTGGCTCAATATGATACTGCAGTGTTTCATATACTTCATGCTCTTGCAATGTCATACAAACTATGTAACTTCACAAGTTTTTTTTCTTTGTAATCTTTAAGATTTTTTACATAAGCCCATTATTAGTTAGGGAAAACCCCTCCACATAAGCCAAACCTCTGTGAGCTAAGGAGCTAAATTTCATTCAGTGATCTGTATCATGTATCTCAGTTCCAGAAATGGTCATTCTCCCTTTCTTTTACACTTCTCTACATTCAGCTGGCTTTTCTTTCAACCAATTTTTATCTTGTTGTCATACAATTCTAATAAAGAATTTGGTTGATGGTTGGAGCCTCAAAGGACCAAATTATAAAAGCTGACGTAAATAATTTTCGTTCAAATAGGAAAAAGAAAAGACTTACTGTTTCCTGTTGCTTATGAAACTCCCATGTTCTTACACAAAGTAGTTGGTGATCAACTTCTTTATGTTCATGGGCTGATATGAAAAATTCCATCAACTAAAAATGAATGAGTGGAATTCAGGCAGAGGAGAATTAACAGCACAAACTTCCTGGATGCTGCAGAGTGCAATGGGCAAGGAAAATATCTTGCTTTTCCTGATCCATGATGATGAATTACAATTATTACCACGAATTTGAGATTTCCACACCATTCTTCTGGAGAACCTGGCAGCTTATGGCTTAGAAAGGCATGTTCTTCACTGGGTGAAAAACTGGATGGCTGTGCCCAGGGAGGGTGGAACTAAATCCAGCTGATATAGAACTGGATATTCAGGTCTTTTGAGCAGGATACAAATAGCAGAACATGTTTTAATAGTTTTGTCTCTAGTATAGTTAGTACTAGTCAGTAGAAAATCTTCCTTCTTCATTTTAGGCTGGATTTCTTCCTCCCTACTCTGTGGCATCTGTGACTTCTTAGCAGTGGACATGTTTACTACTCAAAATTTACTCGTTTATTGCAGCCGGTTTAATTTTGTTGAAATTCTCCTTCTTTCCTTGCATAGCTTTACTTTTATTAGGAGCAATGCTTTTGCCTTAGAGGGAACAAAAGTTGTTATACCTTGTGGAAATAAATTCCTTTTTTGTTATAAATGAGTTCCAGCAAACTCCACTGAGTGGGAGGAACACCAAAGGTACTCTTTCTCTTCAGTGGGGCAAGAATTGTTTTGGCTTTAAAACTGGTAAATTTGTGAGCTCTTTTTGTGCAGAGTGCAAGCCTGGATATTGTCAAAGGGACAGTTATTTCTGTGCTAAGGGAGTGTTTGATTTGCTATTGATGTGTGATATTGAGAAAATGTGGTGTTGAACAAGGCAAGTTACCACCCCAGAGTTGCAGTTTGTGGTACTGGAGCTTGACTAATT
The DNA here is from genome assembly GCA_013401135.1 of Cettia cetti. Taxonomy (NCBI): domain Eukaryota; kingdom Metazoa; phylum Chordata; class Aves; order Passeriformes; family Sylviidae; genus Cettia; species Cettia cetti. The sequence goes on along the minus strand of VZUI01056913.1, from coordinate 6,453 downwards.
TAGCAGATGTCAGATCAGAGTTTTGTCTTAGTTCCCATTTATTAGTGTTTATTTATCCCTAGAAAGGAATTATCATAATTCTTCCTTGGTCCTAAACAGATTTTTTTAAAGTGTCTTGAGCTTTGTGAAGAAAAAGGTTGTTTTTCCACATAAAACTGTCAGTACTTTGAGTCCTTCTTACAAGGAGGAACAGAAGGAACATTCCTTTACCTAAATAGCAGCAGATGAAAAATCAGGCCAGCATCCATCACATGAACATATCTCCGTTTTAATAATTTTTTCCTTCTGCTTTCGTTTTCTGCTATGTTTTCTCTTGAGAATTGGAAAACAAAGTTTTTGCTACCACGCTCAGAAAATCAATCAGGTCCACCTAAAGAAATAATTCAGACACCAATCAGTGTTTGCAATCAGCTTTTTTCCTTGAGAAATCTGTTGGAGACTTCAGACTATGATTACCATTGAACTTACAAATGGGTAAATGGGATGATACTTTTATTTTTAACATACTTGGAATAAAACTGACAAGTTAATACCAGCTTTGCTGCTATTCTGCATACCTGTTTCTTGGTTAACTTTGAACAGAAATTAATGTTTTCAATGGCATCTGCATATGTTATATTAAAGTGTTTCCCTTAAGTTTATTTGATAAAACAAGCATTATTTGAAGCAGGGAGTCCTGCCTGATGTTTGTCCAAGCTTGTTATGCTCTACAAAGGCACATGAAAATGAGGAGGAATCACTTCATCCTAACCAAACAACTGTGAGGTTCTGTCATATCTGTGCTGGGGAGTGAAGACTCAGGTCTCTGAATTCCCCCTGGAGTGAGCTGCAATTCCAAACCTGAGCTGAAATGGCACAGCTGCTGTGTTGTCCTTGGTGTTCAGCCTTCGTCTGCTCCCAACACAACTTCCACTGTAAGCCAAGGTGTCAGAAGAACTGAGCCACTCAAACTGCAGTTTGACGCCTCTAAGTGCAGACAAAGAGCAGAAGGCATTTTGGTCCTCCCAACAGATGCCAACTTTGGAGTTTTTAATTGGTTACCATCTGGGATACATTTTTTTTAAAACTACAGTTCAGTAATTTTACTTTGTGCATTTTAAAGAGATGACTGAGCATGCAAGAGAGGTGTAGATAGTAAGTAAATAGAAAATGAAACAGATATATACAAAGAAACTAATCAAAACAGAATGATACAGACAGTGAAAGATAAAAGCAAGACGAATAACTGATCAAAACATTAGTCACTTTAGATTGGAATTATGGGGATTAATGTGAATAATCCTCAAGGAAAAAAACGGCATATCATAAAATATTGCCATGTCTGGCAAAGAAAATTGAATCTACACAGTGTAAATATAAATAAGTATAAATTGAACATGAAAACAAATACCCTAAACAAAAGAAATACAAAACAATGGGAACAGAAAAAGAAATTGCAGAAAGAAACAGTGCAAGTGAACTAAGTAATAATGATAAATGGCAAGGTAAAAGGCAGAAAACTCCCTGAGGAAATCACTCAAGGGAGCAAGCTGTTCAGTTACAAGGATAGCCAAAAATAATTCTTCAGTACTTTAAAAGAAAGCTAAGAAAGTGAAGGTGAGTAAGTTATTCTGTAGAACATTTTCCATACCTTTCCTCCATTATTAATTTAGTCAAAGACAGAAAAAAGAGAATTGCATTACATTGTATTTGGAAGGTGATATGATTAGACAGTGTGAAAGCACAAGATGAAATCATTAAAAACACATAAATCAAGGAAAAACATATATTGCTTTTGACAATCAGAGCCTGTGGAGCCCAATTCTGGCTCGTAATGATGGGACAACCTTTTGTGATCTTCAGCCATCTGATCCATCCCTCACTGGGACAAGGTGCTCCCCTCCCCTAGACAAGCTCTAAACTGCATTTCCAACAAAAGACATCTGGGTGATAACATAGACCATCATCCACAAACAGCTGTGATCACACTCGTGAGTCTGAGGAGCTGGTGGAGATCAAAGCAAGATAGGCCTATTGCAAGGAACTGAGCTGATTTGGCAAAGAGCTCTCTGTGCTTGGGTACAAGGCCAGCTGAAGGTACAGTCTTCAAATACAGACAACCAAAAAGCATGGTGACTTTTAAAAAACCATTTTCATTATAAGGTTGCTTTCAAATATCAAAATCTTTTTCCTTCAGTCCTTTTTTGAAATTTAGACTACAGTGTCAGTAGAAGACCACGTTAAGAATTGGGTAGCAGAAATAGGAAGTTTTTCATTCTCTAACATCATGAAGTAAGACATTATCTGTTTCAGTGCTGTCATTTGGCATCCAGCCCTTTCATTTCTTAATGTAATAGTTCAGAATAGTTTTGATCTCTTTCAAATGTTTACCTGACATTTTTATCATCTTGACAGATTCAACAGTCTTTAAGCTCACTCTTAAGAGAGGAAACACTAAGACAAAAGTAGTTTTCTAAGTAGCAGAACTAATTCTCATTTTAAATAGACTCCAAACACTAAATGGAGAATATGAGGTAAGGTGTAGTGGCCAGAACCTCATGACTACAGAAAAAGTATAGAAAACAGGGCAAACTACTACTATTTCTTAGCCAAATTAGTCTTTCCTGCTTTCAAAATAAAAATGCTTAAAAATATGAAGTAGAGATTGTACTGTTCGATAACTGTGAAAAGAGATGTCAAACCTTTCGAAGCTCATTTGTAGCTCAGCTTCCACAGATCACTCCAAACCTTAACATCCAAAAAAGGAAAAAAAACACCCTTTTTTGATTTACACCTGCTTGATAATTTTAACAAGAGATCCTTAACTCAAGAATAATTAGAAATGTTGAATACTCATCCCCCGTTTAATTGCTTCAAACCTTGATATTTTACAGAACTCTATTCCAACAGTTAGTGTATAAGCACATGCTGAGGTATGATTATATCAATAGGTTTTGTAGAATTTTTGATATTGAAAGGGTTTATATCCGTAACATTTCCATTCAGTGAATGTGAAACAAAGGAGAAAACATTATTTGGTAGTACCTAAATATGAATATGTAATAAATGGTATAATATCACTGTTTTATTAAACAAAAGCCTAAGATAAATACAAAAGTGCTTGTGGTGAAGGTTTTCGTAAGTCACATTTAACTACTTTGAATAACAGTGAAGATGGTAGAAACAAGTCAAAGGAGATTGTTTTGGGGTTTTTTTGCCAAGCTTTGTTCTATGCTGTCCTGTTTCATTTCATATTAACATTTTTGACCACGTTGCATCAAGTTTCCTCTTTGAATAGTGGCAGCTGTGGTTAAGGGTAGCTTGGAGTTCCTGGAGGTGAAAATACAGGGCTTCTCTGGCTGCCTTGAACACACAATTATTTCAGATTTCCATGATCTGGTGGAACAAATAAGGGCATCTTTACGGAGGAAGTGTAGCAGACCTTTTAGCCCTTTCCTGTTAGTGAATTTGTGCCTTACACTGAATAAGCTAGGAGACTCATCTAAATTCCTGCTATCTGACTGCTGGGGATTTTACTGTGCCTCTATTGACCCATAAAATTCCTAGTTTCCATTTTTGAGAACACTTGAATGTCTAAGAGATTGCTGGATTTTTTATTTGAAAAAAAGAAATAATCTGACTTTTCAGAAATCTAGAAAATTGAAATGTGTTGAATTTTTGATGTTATGTTTTTCCTGAGGTATGAAAAAAAATTTTTTTGTGCCTTTTAATTAATGCTAATGAGCATCAATTTCAAGATGAACAACACTCAGTGCTAATAATCTTGAGCACTGCAGGATCATGGAAAGATGATCCTTCATGAAGCTTTTGCAGTCTCAAGAATTTACCTCTCCTTTTCCATCTGTGTAGTCAACAAAATATTGCCATGGCATGGTGAAACAATATGAGGAAAACTTCCAGCCTCTTCTGGCATACTACTGTCCCAAGAGAGACGCAGAGACCACAGCAGAGTCAGAGCAGGAAAAGAGGAACTTTAATTTTTTCTTTCAGCTTATATAGATTTCTAGAAAAGAGACCACATTGGAAGATTGAGGTTCAACCTCTTCAATTCCACTGGTCTGAGAAAGTGTCCATCAATTGTCCCTCCTACAGAAGAGAATGTAAACAATATAGATATTTACAGAAAACATTGCTTTGTTTACATGAGAATGTGGGAGAAAATTCTGACTCCTATTTAGAAGGCTGAAGACAGGGCGACACACTTCCTGGAGATTCAGCAGGCTCTTGCTGAGAAGAGCCAGCCCCACACAAGCAGTTCAAAGAGGAAGAGCCTGTGTACAATCAAGGTTTCATGTCCTTCCCAAACTCCAGCATGCCAAAGGAGATCATGTTGGTTTGGTGTTGTTATGGGAACTGTGACAGACTCTCAAGATTAGCCATGCTGGGGCTAAGCACTTAACAAATATTCATGACCTCCCAGAGCATGGAAGACATGGCACATTCCATAGCAAACACAGCCCTTTAGAGGAGCAGGGAAATACACAAATGCAACGGCAATGAAAATGATAAACTAGTTCCAGAGTTTACACACAACTAATGAAAAATAGTTTCAAACATAAAATCTACTGAAGTTACACTGGCTTGGTCCTGCTATAATGGACATGACCATACAGCCAGCTTTGCATTCATGGTATTCCTAAAGCTGGAAGCACATGCTAAATACACATTTAATCCTGAAATGATCACATCAAGTCAGAGCTGCACATCAGGGCAGGCACAGAGCAAAGCTGACAATAAAACATAAGTCAGGCTTAAGAGATATGGATGGTCAAATCATGCAAATATGCAAATTTAAGGTCCAACAATGTTTTTTTGTAAGTCAAGTGAAAAGTCTTAAAATGCAAAAAGGCTAGAACCAGAAGTCATTATAAAAAGTTTCAGAATAGCATGAACATACTTTGACTTTTGAAGCAAATAATAACTCCAGTAGTGGCATTTTGTATTAATTGAAATATTTTCCCCAATTTCTCTGGCATATCAAATAGGAGAAAACTGCAGTATTCAAGTGCAAAAGTAATAAAGCTATAAATTTCAATATATCTTAAAGTCACAGAGGCAGTCCCTCAGCAATTAAGAATAAGTTTTAAAGGGCTCTCAATTACAAAAAGGAAATTACTGCGCATTTTATTCGGAAGATGGCAGATACTTGTCAAAGACAATATCAGAAAGAATTTTCAAGAAGTAGGAAAAAGGTAATAAATTAGAATGGCTACAATATTCCAAAAATAAAAATAATAAATTTTTAAACTTGATTTGGTGAATTTAGGTTTGAAGTCTGAATTTTGGTTCATTATATATTAGATAACAAAGAGTGTAAACTCTAAATAATGTTTGTTATTACAGGGAGGAGAAGAAATTACAGAGGAAAAATATCCCAGTTAATTATTTCATTGAATGTAGATCTGCAAACTGTGCACAGTTCCTGAGACAGGCACTGATCTTTGTCTCCTGTCCCCATATTGCTCACTATTCTTGATGTGATGCAGGCAGAACATGATATAAAATGGATGTGGGCCTACAGCAGCATTTTGCAGTCTGGTCACAATTCTCTTAATCATTATAAATAGCACTGGTAAACTCTGATATCAAATGTATTCCCATCTTCATCTGTGCAAGGATGTAGAAGATGGCTTCACCACTTTTTCCATCTATCCTCTCTTCCCACTAAAAAGGGCAACACAAAAAACCTTAGGAACTGATCATTATTTTCACAAATATTTTTGCAGTTCAAAGTGATTCAAAAAGTTTCTCATGGTATTAATTTTAAGTCACTCTTTGTTTTAAAATTGTCCACTCACAGAATTATGTAACTGTCCTACCTGTGTAACTTAACATACATGAGAAGAAATCACACCTCATTGATAGATCCTGTTGGTCTGGAACCACTTTTCTATTATTGACATATACATATCTAAGTCAACTTTCTACGAACACAGCATTGACTAAATAAATTCTAATTCAAAACAAAAAATAAACAATCATTCAAACACTAAATATTGTACTAATTCTCATTAATTCAAATGTATCATTCTAATTTCCCAGTTCTTCTTATCACTGGGTAGCAGGTACTAATGTATGAAAAATTTCACATAAAGGAAGCATAGAAATAAGGCACCCAAATAACAGGTAAAAGCATAAAAATGGACTGTAGTTCCTGTGTGTTGGGGTGTGTATCTTTCTCTGGTCAGCCCGGTGTTTGGCTGGACCACCCGGTCAGCTCTGATATGCCTCAACAAGATCTGTTTGTGAATTCTTGGCTCTGCAGCACCTTGACTTACACTGTCATGGCCGTGGCTTGAAAGAGGGGACTCTCGGAGACATCCGGGGAACAGAGGTTTATTGGGGGGTCACAGGGGAACCCCTTTGCCTCTGGTCCGGTGCCTCAGGAGAGACCCCGAACCTGGGCTGCAGGGGGGTTTTGTCCAGAAGGGGTACAGGGGGTGGATACAAGTT
>VZUI01056911.1:0-18036 GCA_013401135.1 Cettia cetti | reverse complement strand
GGGGAGGGGCTGTTTGAGTTTGCTTTCCAGAGGAACCCCCTTCAGAGGTTTCCTCCCAAATTTACCCTAAACCAAGACAGTCCTTCATTTTTTCCTTCTCATTCTTTCGTTCTTTCTTTTCCTCCTTTGTTTATTTCTTTCTCGTTCTTTCATTCTTTTCAAACACCATCTGGGGCTTGGGCTCAGCTTTTCTTAATTACAAACAGTGTAATTGGCTGTATATGTAACACATGAGACATTTTTGTGTCTGTTACAATACAACACTTGCCACCAAGATTTTGTTGTTTTATTTGCTGACACTTCTTTCAGATGTGAATAAGAATTAAGTAAGGAGACTGGCAGTCCTGTTCCCCCACTCCCAGTCTTTAAAGTATACTAAATCTCTGCTACTGTGTTAATTGTTTTAATAAATCTACAGGGATTACCAGAGACACAGCTAGAGGGAGGGGAACAGATTGAAGTAATCATACACATTCATGTACCATTAAGTGGATGTGAGTAGGCCCTATCGACACCCATGGGCGAGAGCAGAGCAGCCTGAAGAGGAGTACATGCTGAAAGGAAAGGTGAAAATCTCCCAAATGCTGACAGATTGAAAACTTGTCATCCTGTTGAATCTTCAAGGCACGAGAGACCCAGAGCCTGTGGCATGTGTGCAAGGCCCCCAGGTCATGTCAGTGCCAGCGAGGGGCTGTGCAGGTCAGGCCCCATCCCAGGTTCCCATGGCAGCTGCTCATCCTCAGGGACGCCAGGTCTGCTTGTGCTGCTGTGAGGGACCCTGCACACCTGCCCGGGGTCACTGTCACACAGTGCAGCTCCTATGGGCAGCCAACAGCTGGGCTGGGATCCACATGGCTGACTGGAGTGACAGTGTGTGTGACCAGTGACTGTGTGACCAGTGACTGTGTGACCAGTGTCTGTGTGACCATTGTCTGTGTGACCAGTGACTCTGTGACACTGTCTGTGGGACAGTGACTGTGGAACAGTGTCTGTGGGACAGTGTGTGTGTGACAGTGATTGTGTGACCAGCGACTCTGTGACTGTGTGCGTGACAGTGACTGTGGGACAATGTCTGTGTGACCAGTGTCTGTGTGACCAGTGTCTGTGTGACCAGTGACTGTGTGACCAGTGACTGTGTGACTGTGTCTGAGTGACAGTGACTGTGTGACCAGTGACTGTTTGACAATGGCTGTGTAACAGTCACTGTGTGAAAGTGCCTGTGTCACAGTGACTGTGTTACAGTTTGTACCTGTGTGGTGGGAACAGCAGCATGAGATAGGCAATTGTACCATGCAAGTATCTGCTTTTAATAATGCTTAAGAATGCTGTCTTTCTTTAATAACAAGTCTAATAAAATATATTTCAATAAATATTATGGTGATCTATATCTCCCCCCAACACATTTCCCTATCAAAGAAGGGGGATTTGAAACATACATGTTTTGTATGTGTTCAAAGGCTGAGTGTTATTTGCTACAGTAGGCTTGACTGCCAGAAAAGTTTAGGAGTTTTTGGAGAGTTTTCTAATGCTTTGTAGAAGCAACTGCACTATTGAAAGGAAAAGTCTCACATCAGCATTATACCTGACTTAATATTGTTAGTTAGAATTTCATTGACTTTATCAAGATTGAAAGGAAGTAATTTAGAACAAGAACTGCTGGTGAGAGTAATGGATACATTGCAAGCTGTTTTCTGTTTCTTTTATTGAAGAAGTTGTAAAACCAATGCCATTTCAAAGCAGACATTTTACATTTGGACCAAATCAAGAGGGCATCCTATGTTTTCTTCTAACACATCAGTGCTTAATCACTTTTGAAATCATTTGGCCTTTGCAACTGCCAGTAGTAAAAGAAAAAGGGCAGTTACTAGTGAATAAAGCAGTGGGCTTGTTTTGGAAAGTACCATATGTGAAATCTATCTTTCTTTTGGAAGAAAATGACCTAGTTATATTTGAACATGAAACTGTGATTTTTATGTGATTAAAGAGGGCTGTTTTACTTTTATTATTATCTTCAGTCTACAGGGTTCCTAAACTTTGGGTGAGAATGAAGTTGACCTGCGAGGCCAATGTATTATTCTTGTCAATTCAAGGAAACCTCAGAGAAAAACTTGGAAAATATTGGTAATCCTGATTCTCTTTGAGACACAGACACAGAGGGAAAGGTCTCAAAAAACCAGAAAGTCCTTCTTGTTTTTTCAGTCTGTAAGGACAGTAAATTTACTAGAATCCTGGAGAAAATTGGTGCAAAATTAAAATCCATTAGTTTAAGAGAACGTGCCAAAATGCTCCAGATGAATCAGATCCCCTTGTGACTGTAGAAACGTGTATCATTTGTGAGGTTTTGTAAAATATGCAAAGCATTTTATGAATTTATTTTGCCTTGCTTCTTTCTCTCTTTAATTTTTTTTTTTTTTTCTTAAGTTGTATTTGATCTTAATCTGGAGAGTGTTAGAGGCACCCACTTTTTACCTTGCATTCTGCTGCTTTGGCAGCTCCAGAAGAAAGGAAATATTCCAGAATTCAGAATTCTTCTGAAAAGGAAACACAAAATGTCAGATGATGAAATCAACCCTAGAACTTGAAATTAACATACAGAACAATTGAGAGTAGGTAGGAATACAGCAGCTCAAAAACCTAAGATCCTATTACTGGAGGGTATTGGAAATTTATGGGGGAAAAACCTCAGTGGATCCTGATATTCTTTCCATTAAGATTAATCTAATACACAGGTATAGATCTTATCTTCCTGTTGCCTGAGATGGGATCTTCTCTCATGGGAGTATGTCCTCATCCTTCTCCTGAGCTCTTCCCATTTCTCTTCTCAGCCGTAGCTACTGGCCTGACCTGCATGGTCCAGTTTTCTCTCCTTCTGTGTCTCTGGTGCTGGGCAGCTACTCATTTCCTGGGTAGCATTCCACCTTTGTTTGCTTTAGCTGCATTTTTTAATTAGGCAAAATTAGTTAATCTGATCCTGATTTCTGACATGCTGCTACCAAAGTAGGGAAAATAATGTGTATTTCAAGAAAACCACATCATTCTGTCAATTGAAAAATCTTGTTGTGTAAGAACTCATGGAAAAGCTGTGCTGTGACCTTGTGCATATCACTCCATCTCTCCTCTCCATTGCAGGTATTGGAGAAGGTATTAGGAGCAAATAATTGATACTGCAGATGCCCTGAAAACATGGCTATAGCTGAACTTAGTAAATATGAATACTTTGCATAATTTAATGCAAACAGATCAGTGAATCTAATCAGGAATGGAAAAATGGTACACTGCAAAATGCCTAATATTTTCTACTTCTCAATGCGTTTGAGTTACATAAGACATTACTAATTAGTAAGTTGGTTTTCTGTTGAAGGGGTCAAAAAATACCTTGGACCTGGATTTACAAAATCTCTGAAGAGCTGGGCTTGAATGCTTGTTCAGATTAAATAAAATGAAAATAGAATAAAAATAAAGTTAGTTATATTTTCATCCTCTTAAAAACCATTCTAATAAGGGTAGACTGAAAAGCATTTACTTTTAATTCAGGAAAATCAGATCAACTTGTAAATAAGGAATGGCTACCCATTCCAATTGGCAGTGTAATTTTTTTTTTATTATTTTTGTAAAATTTTATTTTTTCCTCTGTACAAAATTATACTCAAAAGTTTTTTGAGAGGCAGAGAAGTGCATTGTCACTATTTTAAACATGAGGAACTGAGGAGTGTAGAAACAAGGAGGCAAATTTAAGTATTATAGCTGCGATGCTTTAGCACCGTTATGATATAGAGCTAGTTTTTTGTCCTCAGCACTATATTCAGCATCTTTGTTATCTGTCTGCAGTTAGCTTGGCGCTGAAGAATAAACGCCTTTGACATTTGCATGTTGAACAGAAAAAACACTTAAACTGGCTAGTAGAAACACTAAAATTAGACTTTAATGCTCACAACTCAGCTGGCTGTAGCTAAACATCTTGTGGTAGTCACTGGAGGGAAATGGGAACTTACAAAATATGTTTCACTGGACCAAAAGAGGTCTTCTTTTGTTCCTTGACAGTCATTATAAAGGGGTCTGAGGACTAGCTCAGATGTGAACAGCTACCAGGGTGAAGCCTGGCAAAGTGCACACCAGTTGGGCTGGGATGCTCAGCTTATCAGAGTTTGAACTGATGGGTCTGCAGGGAAAGATAGACAGAGTTTGGGCACCTGTACTGTTTTGTGCATTTACCCCAACTTAAATGCCTAAAGCACAAAGAGCATGGAATGGAGAAGGCTTTATGACTTGATATCGTCACTTTTTTGTTGAATGGCAAGTTTGAGGCTGCATATTTTCTACAGTGATTAAGGGGGACACTGTCAGTTAGCAAAATGTCCTCCATTGCAAGGTTGAATTAGGTCTCCTGTGACTCCTTAGTCTTGGTTTCAGTCTCCTACAAGCAACAGGTTGAGATATTCTTCCTTCATCTAAGGGTCAAAAAAAAAAGTTTCTTTAGTCTTTTGTGGGCTGAGTCGCTGACTCAGGAGATGCAGATCTCATCTGTGTTTTACTTGCTCGTCAGCCATTACATGCTTTTCTGGATGTTTGTAGAGATCGGCATGGTGGCTGCTCAAGCAGATCATAGCAGTCACTGACACACAATCTAAAGTTGATTTTCTTGGCAGGACAAATAAAGCCTGTGGCCAGTGATGCCTTCCCTGCAAACACAGACCTCACACAAATCACAGTTCAGCCCTGCTCATCCAGCCAGTTCAGATGACTCCTGGGAATGGGAAGCTCACCATGATCATTGCTGACAGCTTAGATCCTATATCTAGCAATTCCTCTCCCTAGCCTGCAGCTTCCATATAGTGTTGTGGATCTGAGCATGATGTTCCTCCTGGGGGTGGGGGGGTGGGGGAGGGGGCGTGTTGCTATTTACTGCTTTCTGAGTTAAGTGTTACCTTATTATCCAGCTCCTAATGGTTTTAGGTAGCCAGTTCCAGCTGGACAGGGGACATACAGTGAGGTCCTCTTTGTCCAGGTGGGTAGGTTTTTGGTTGCTGTTGCAGGTATTCACTCAGAGCCTGGGTGATGATTGCAGTTTTTCAGACAAAAAAAAAATTGTAGGTGGGTGCATCATTAGTGAATGTTTTATTATGCTTTAACAATTTAGTACAGTCTGTCTACTACATTTATATAGACAGAATGGTATAGAGTGATTGTCATAGCAATAAAAGAGTAAGTTCTAGATTTCCTCTCTGACTGTGCAGACTGACAAGCTTTGTTTTTTCTAATAGAATCCTGAAAGTCTTCCATGAATATTCCATCCAGTATAATGTATTTATTCAGGCCTTGAATAGAAAACATATATAGATTCACAACGAACTTCTGCAGCAAACTTCATAGCTAGAATACTAATGGAATGCAGTGTTAAAAAGGATATGAAACTATGTGGATTAATTTTAAAAATCAATTAAAGTTTAGAGATAACATCTTGCAATACATAATGGACCTTATTTCTGGCTTCGTAACAGTTCCTGTATTCCTTTTTGCCATGCAAATTGACATAATATGGTATTATATTTATATTTATAATTCTCTTAATTTTGGTTTACAATTATTATTTCTTTGCTAGATACAGTGGTTCATTTGAATTTTTAAAAGGCAAATTAATGAATATCATGAAGCAGTAAGGTGTCACAACTTCTACTGGAATTTAGGCAACCCTTTCTTGAATCCTAATTAAATTCCCTTATACCAATGTAGATTTAAAATAAAAAGGGATTGTATCAGATCTATACAAGGTGATACTCAGAAATAAAACTTACAGAAGAGTGCAAATCTACTTCAACCAAACACATCTTTACCTCTTTTAAACTCACAAATTAACCTTAAGATTAGAAAAAAATTTTGGAGGTCAGAAGTTGTGAGCAGAAATCCCTGCAAGGCCTGGCTTGTAATTTACCTTTGGAAAGAATTACATTGTTGTAGCAAGAGCTTTACTGTAACTGTCAGTCTGGGAGAAGCTTCTCTCTATTATTGGAAAGTACATTTTAAGTGCAGATGGATAATAATGACATCATCTCTGCCTATGTGACAGGTATAGAGGCTGTTATCACTCTTTTTATCACTCATGCTCTTATGCATGAGTGCACATGCTTATATATTTACATAAAAGCAATCATTAAATTGGTGGCTTGCTGGTTTTGTTCCACTCTTTTTCTTCTTACACCAAAGAGGTGATATCCCGCTTAGATGTTGACAGCATAAAGGATGCACACAAGCATACTTTAAGAGGGGTAATTTTAATTTTTGACAGTTTGATTTAACTTCAGTTTTGCCTATCACAAATGAAGCAATATAACATTTATTTCTTGTGCCTCCCCCCACACACTACATATGAATAGATTTATTTTTGTCCAGCTTAACGTCATATAGCTTTTTAAAAAAATATAATTTATTACTACAGAATGGTTTAGAGTACATTTTTAATGGAAGCTTGGCTAAGTGTGAAAACAATGTTTTCTCATACACATTGTAAGAGATCTAGGTTTGAAACAGAAACTCTTGTCATATGGTATTGATAAAATTTTTATGGCACATGTCCAGAGGGGAATGAGACATGTGAAGGTTTATCAAGTCTCTGAGGGTGTCCTGTACTTTTCAGAATGGCTTAATAATAGCGAGACAACTTCTCTGGACATACTTTGTAAAATAAAAGGTTTTAATATAAGAAGAAAACAATAAATATCATCAAACAAAGAAATGTAACACAGTGTAGAGAGCACTCTGACACAGGTAAGGCAGTCCCAAAAAAGCAATTGAGCTCTTTGTGCAGTCCTTTTAGTACTCCATAGTTCAGGTGAGCTATTTGGCACCCTGCCCAATGAAATTGGCAACAGGTTTTGAGGTACACTTCTCAAGCCCTGTCAGTGCTTCCCAACCAGTGCTCCTGTGCTGGCACTGATCCAATTACAATGAGAAGGCCATGGAAAGTTCTAGTTTAACTTCTTTACAAATTCCAAGGTAAGCTGAATTTTTTTCTGTATATAGAAGCACCTGCTCGGGTGTGGCAATACATTCCTACATGGTATGATAAATCCTAATTGCTCACGCCATGTTGAATAATACTTTTTCTTGAATTCTTCAGAGGAAACCAACATATTTATGGATAATAAGGATCTTTCAAAAGCATTGAAAATAAGGATGGAACAGCCAGTGGTTCATATAGCAGCTGTTCTTGTCAGTTTCTGGGGAAAGTGGTGCTGTTATCTGGTTTCTCATTCTCAACCAGTTCCTGTAGAAAAACAGCCAAAAAAACCAAAAAAAAGCATCTATGCAAAAGAAAAGCAATAAGAAAAGCTGTGATGCCTGCTCTTATTATGCTCTGCATTAGTTACCTCATGTTTCCTCTGCTTCCACTAGCAAAAGTAACCATCTTCAGCGGTGGTGACTGAGGAAACCCCTATCACACAAGTATTTATGTAGAAATGCTGAAGACTGAAATATGTTAAGTCTTAAAAGAAAACAGAAATTACCTTTTCCTGAAGGACTGCAGTAAACTCAGACTAATTATTTAAAATCATGCATCAAACACCAGAAACAAAATTTTTGTCTTTTTGGAAGTCAAAAGCAAAATCTACTCTCATTTTGAAAACAAAACAGGGCAATTTGAAATAGAGCTTTGTTTTCTAGATTCTTTGGAATGAGAAAAACATGAGAAGGAAAATTATTTTTACTGTCTAAGATTTATAGATGGGTAAGATTTCATCCATGCCAACGTTCTCAGCATTGTGATGTATTAATTTTGGACTCCTGTATCCAAGATACAGATATTTTATAACCCTCTTCTGAGATACAGTTGTTGCTCCACTGCAACACTGAGATCCTAAAGCTTCAGGGTTGGACTCTGAACGTTAGAACATTGACATATCTTTGAGCACCTGGTATTGTCAGAACATAAACTGAAGGAATAGAAGAGAAGAATAGGACAGACTGGAAAGACATAGTTGAAAGTTAACAGAGAGAATTAAGATAAGAGAAAAAATAAAAACAAACAGATGAGGGCCACTTGAAAGAGGAAGAAACAATCTCTTGCATTCCTAATAGCTATGAGAACATGTAGGCTTGAAGGGCTGAATGTGAAATGTCTCTAGTTTGCCATTAGAAAGGCAATTTTCTTTTTTGTTTTGGTTTGTTCGTTTTGGGGTGGTTTTTTTTTTGTTTTGTTTTGTTTGTTTTTGTTGGTGTTGGTTTGGATTTTTTTGTTTGGTTGTGGGTTTTTTGTGTTGTTATGGGGTTTTTGTTTGTTTGTTTGGTTGGTTGGTTGGTTGATTAGTTGGGTTGGGTTGGGTTTTTTTTGGGTGGGCCAGGCTACACACAAACGGTGTTTGTGTTTGCTTAATTTGTCTTTCCTCTTATATGTTCCCTAAAATTTTGGCTACTCAGTAATTCCAGTACCTCTTAGAAGCTTATATGGGCTAAGACACTTGGCTGCTTTCTCCCTTTCAGGTGAACCTAGGCTGCATCAGCATTTCTGTTCCCTCATCAGTTATGTTCAGATCACAAGGAGAATGAAAATGGAAAGTGGGAGTACCTCCAGTTCATATTATGAATTTCCAATGTGCCTGGGGAGGTGGCAGCAGGAAGAAAGAGGGGAAGGGGAGCATTTAAAAAGTAAGAAAATCTTTAAGAGAAGATGTGGTCTCGTGCAAAAGTAAGAATTGATTTTCCCAAAGGAGCAAAGTCTTTGGGATTTCAGTCCTTGGGAGCTGGAAAATCCAGGAAAGGGGTTGGTACAGCTGCCAACACTGGCAAGAACGTGGGTCCTGGCCTGTGTTTTATAGAAGTCCAGAAATCTGCTACATTTCTGCTAGTCATGATGATCTGCTAAGTGGAGGTGTGATAAAAGGAGTTGATTTCTGGAACAAGAGGCAGTCCCCAAAAAATTGTCTCCATTTGGGACCCAAAAGGAGATGGAAATGCTGTGCACAATGTGTGAAAGGCTAAATTGAAATTTTCCTGAAACTGCCTAGTATCTATTTAGTCTGTAAAAATCCTTTCCTGTGCAAGGTCATGGATTAACACCTTCCTCAAACAGGGCACTGGCACTACGCACTGGCAGTGCAGGACAACAAATAAAACAGAGCCTCTTGCACTTGTAGAAGAAATTACTCATTTTTTCTGCAGCAAAATTGCTGCGGTTTTTTAGGGGTTCTTTTAGATGCTCTTTCTGTAAACTTCAGATAGGTTTTTTTCACCTTTAGAACAAAGTTTTAAGCTTCAGTAACTTTTTTATTACTATTTTGAGATCTGAGACAGAGGCAAGAAATCTGTACTCTTAAAATATGTTTGGTTAGGCAGTTTTAAAAATTTATTTTCCTCTTTTTTTTTTTTTTAATGAAGAACATCAGTAATGTTCCTAATTTATTTCTTGTAGTCTCACTGATGAATATCAGCTTTCAGCTACTGCTGCACCTCTCAGGCAACACCTAGACGACATTATTTTGAGTGAAGAAGCAGGGAAACATTGGAGTCCATAATGGCAAAGCCCAAAGCTAAAGATATCGCAGAAATTTTTTATGTGTGCAACTTATTATATTCTTTGACAAGCTAAAAAAATTTTGATGTAAATATGTACAAGATTCCTCATGTTACGATTCAATGAAATACTTATTGAAAAAGATTTCTTGAAATACTGCTATTGAAATACTTCAGCAAGTGGCAGATGGCAAGACCCAGTAAGCTACAGCCTGTAAAGTCTTGCAGGACTTAAATGTGTTGCATTCTGAGGCAAATTGAAACTTAAAAAGGTTTTGTGTTTCATTTTTTTGTACAGTGTGTCATGGGCCACGCTCCATTTCCAATTCCCACTCTTATCCTAAGTGGTGTTTTTTGATTATATCATGTCTGAATATGTTGTTATATGCAATTAGTTTGTCTCTTTTTTCTACTGAAAAGAAAATACTTTACAAAAGGTTAAATTATTTAACAAAACAAATTACTGTTTTCATATTTCTGTAAAAGCACACACATGGGTAAATGGACCCATTAGGAGGAGGATAAAAAAATCCTTTTTTAATATAATTCCACATGAATTCAACCAGAGTTATCAGGGAGAGTCAAAGATGTTTTATATATCCTAGCCATAGGGCAAAGTCTAAAGCTCTGCAGTCCTTCCTAGCCCCTCATGCAAGATCTAGTTTAGGATTCCCCTATCTTTCTGAGAACTACAAATATGTTCTTCTGATGTTATTCATGCATATTTTTGTATTTTCAGCTCCAATCTTTGCAAAAAAACCCAAAAAACAAAACAAAACAAAACAAAACAAAACAAAACCCCAAAAAAACAAACCAGCAAAACAAAAAAAAAACACCCCAAACTTAAAAGTGTGTTTGTATTCCACTGAATCTAAATAACTTTGGCACTGATTTGAATGATTGTAAAGAGAGGCCTCCAACTGGGAGCATTTTATACCTATTTAGAAGGCAGTTTCACACTGTTAGAACAGTGATCATTAAGGGACCTTAGCAAGGCAGCACACAATGCTCCTAAGCTTGGCATGAAATAACAGGGCAGTCAATATTTAAATCCTGGCAAGTCCCTTACAGGCATTTACCCTTATAATCTTTGATTCCAATTGTATGATAATTATGATAAGTACTCCCTGCAGTGTAGGCACATTAAATGCAGACAAAGATAAGTTTCAAAACAGAATTATCAGTATAAAACAGAGAACAATAAAGTTAAGCATGGGAAATCTAGGGTTGTGTTGATTTAGAAGCTGGAATTGCCTCCACCTGGGACTGAAAATCTATAACATCTGTATACAAAAAACAACAGAAAGAAGAGCATAAAAAAGATAGTTTTGAATGCCTGAGATGTTTCAGAAAATTAATTTTGAAAAATTGTCTATAATTTGAAAAATGTATTAATTTTATACCTTTTCATTTAATAATTCATGTAATTGATCCATATAAAGTGGTTCTGGTTCCCCTTTGTCTAAATACTTAATGCTAAGAGTGACTAGTAATGGAAAATTAAGGAGACAGTGTAAGATATATGATTTTTACAAAACAAACCTTTCCACTGGGCTCTTCTGCTTAGCAATAACCAGAAATCTCTCTCTCCTACTTTTCTGAAAATCTGGGTCTCATGTAAGCCTGATTATCCCTTAGGGCTAATCCCTCCTAGCCAGTAGAAATGTACATTTCCAGGGAGAATTTTAGAGAAAAGCAAAATCACCCAGTTTGCACGTGCTTCCACTTAAAAATGATTGTCTGATTTGCTATATTTTCCTCTGTCTTTATTAATTGCAGTGTTAAGTCTTCTCATAAAAAGGTTTTTTAAGGACTTTTGCTTTTCCTTGCTATCAGAAAATGATTAGTCTGCCACTGCCTGTGCTAACACATGATTGGTGATACATGAACAATTACAGACAGTTGGCACTTTAAAAGTTTATCTCTTAAAAAAAATGTTTGTCTTCATTTGATGAAATTTTGAGTAGCTGGAATTGCTTGTTGCTTCTTAAAATTCCATAAAGCCTAAAATCTGCCAGGCAGAGATTTCCTGGCTGAATGGGGGGAGAGGTGATTTAGCCCTGTCCATTATTATTGATGACATGCTCATCTTGCCTGACCTGCTGGCTGAGCAGATCCCCAGTGCCACCAGTACTCTTTTATCCACTGCAGTGATGGTGCCAGTACGTTCTCTGTCTACAGTGAGTGCAGCTGTTTGCCTTGTGGCTTCTTCCGCTTTGCAAAATGCATTTTCTTTTGAGGACAGAGAATAAAACAGGACTGGAAAAATAAGTCTTCTAGGATTAGAGGCCTTTTAATGACCTATTCACAATCTTAAATATGAGTAGTCTTTGGTTTTAGTTTTGGTTTGGGGTCTTGGGGGTTTTTTTTTTGTTTTTTGGTTGTTTTATTTTGGTGTTTGTTTGTTTTGTTGTGGGGTTTTTTTGTGTTTTGTTTTGATTCTATTGCTATTACCATTAGGTTGTTTCAAAAGAAAATATCTTATCTCTGAGTTTTAGAGCCTTTCTTTTGCATTGCATATGGTCATTCTGTTCCCAGCTTTCTGCAGTGTTGTTTAATTTACATGATGATCACACTCCTTAATATGTATAACATACTTTATGTATCCCCATATTTGGCTAAGGTTTTTTTAAAAAAATCCATTGCTTTCCTTCACTCAGGGGGCTTTTTGTCCCCTTGGTCATCCTAACAAACATGCCTCTTCCAGTCTGGATTTCCCTTTCTAAAGAATTTTACATAAGTATCATTGAGACAGCTGATATCCCTTAGCTGTTGGACAGGTGTAATTATTGGATTTCAGAAGAGACACCAAAAAAGAATGCAAAAAGAGAGAGACAAGAGATTCCCTCCAAACACTACCTTTTCAAATCCTCTGGTAGTGCTAGAGGGAAAAATTGGGCAACTGTCTGCAAGATATGATCTTTATGAATCTAACTAGCCAGTCTACTCCCTCGTCTCCTCTTTAAGATTATTTGGATGTTCAAAGAAGCAAAATGGCAATATGGGCTTTGTGCAATGTCCCTCATGTAGATCAAGGAAATTATGTAGAAAAATTCTTCCGGAACACCGCTCCCTGTCATAGTGTTTGCAGTAGCAGGTCCTGGTTTAAGTTCAACCCTGCAAAAAAATAGCACTGCAAGCAAACACCTCAGTTTTATACTTCATTATGGAGTTTGATGTTGACCCTTCATAAGCTTTGAAACAAAACCAAGCCTTTTGTTGTTGAAACACTTCAAATTTCTGCTCCTTTGAGAAGGACTGAAAAAGAATAGCAATAATTTTCACTGTTTTCTGTTCTCTAATTGCAGATTTTAGACACAGTTCAGTCCTTTTTGTTTTGAAGATTTTGTTTCTTTCATTTAATAATACAATAATATTCACTGGTGTTTGTATACCCATAAATTTAACAAAAGAAGAGGTTCTAGCTTTTTTTTTTCTCTAAAAGCTCAACCTCTTCGTCACATACTTGTCTTTAACAAAAAGTGATAGAACATTTTATCTGTCTAAAACGCATCTGTAATTCAGATGAAAAATTTAAGATTCAAGGCACAAAGAAGTTTAGGCCTAATCAAGAAATTACTATGACGGCATGTGAATGAAGCCTGCTAGGAAGCAGTTAGTACAAGAACTGAAAAGTTTGAGCATCTTTTCCATTAAAATCATTGCATTATCTCAGTATTGTACCCAAACAAAGGAAGTTGCTCAGCAATTCTAAGGAAGGAGAGCCACAATTCAGGGCTTTACTAAGTTCCTGCATAAAACTTGTCTGTAAAGCTCTGTCAGATTGCCTAGTTTTTCTTCTATTCTTTTGGCAGAAGCATATTAACCTAAAACCAAAGTAGGAATATTGCCAGCAAATCTCTTAAGGTGAAATGAGCTTAGGACTTCAAGCTCAAATTATTAGAAGTGTGGAGCTTAATGCAAATTATACACATCAGTTTGACTGTCTGATGAACCACTAAATGTTTTCCATAATAATTTTGTTACACCTGTACCATTTAATTACTTTCTTATCAATAGTCTACTCAGGGTATACATTTAGGTGCTTGCCAGACACAGTCCTTCTATAAAGAAAGACTTTAAGACAAGGATTTCCAGATGTGCCCAAGGGAACTAGACATCTGACTTTGAATGATCATGAATCTTAAAGAAGTAGCATGTTTCTGTAAAGGATTGCAGAATCCACTTTCATTTTTATTCTAGTAGTGCTTAGAAGACTCACTTCTGCTGGCTGTTCAGCACATAAAAATGATACTAAAAGGCCTTAACTATAACTGCAATTAAATGTGCTTTTTAAATATAGAAGGATATGACAAGACTGTCCCTCTCATTCAGAAGTGGTTTAATCTCTTGGGTTAGAGTGAAGTATCTTATGAATGCTTGGTGAACCACAACTGGTTATGCATGCAGTACAGAGCAAGACAAAGGCTTTACAAAGGCAGGGAGAGACTAATGGAGGAGGTGAAGGAGAAAGTGGTAAGAAAGCAGTGGAAGAAAATTAATTTTATCATCAGTATCCAAGACAAAACTATTGCTTCCATTTGTTGGTGGCAGCTGTGGAGGGTGCATAGGATACCATGAGACCTGAACATTCCTTCTGTTCCTGCTAGTTCCAGCTACTGTTGGAAAACACTTCCAACTCCTAAATGCTGACTTCTGCCTCTCCATGCATGTTTCTGGGAGAAAATCTGAAGGGGGAATTTTTTATCATTTGTTACCTTCCCATATTCTGAAGAGGAAGCTTGTTCAACCCTGGGGGTCAATTTACACCAGAAGAAATTACCATTTCACACAGGTCATATTAATTGTTTTAGTATAGTTTATGAATAATTAAATAAAGATTTTTTTGATTCAGAAGACAGAAACAAGAGACAAAAAGGATTAATACATGTGAGTTCTACATCTTGGTGAAAATGCTGTCTTCTATAATTTCAATATGTATTTTCAATTAAGAGCAAATTTTTAATTATTTATCTTAAAAGTATTTGTAGTCTCAAGTATATTATGTAAAGTTAAATTTTAGCTGTTAAAAAAGTGCCCATGAAACACTAGTATTTTCAAACCAACTTAGATAAAATTGTGTGATGTAGAAGCAATTTACACTCTTTAATAACTACATTGTTCTTGTAGAAAGAGATTGTCATATTCCTTGACAGCCAATTTTCTAGTGATGAATTGTCTAAAACCCATTCCTTCTGATATTTTTAGTAAGTAGATGAATAAATTGTAAGCTAATTCTGTTTCTCTTTAAAGATCAAAGCACTCTTTTAATTATTTCACACTGTTACAGATAAGCAAATGACTGCAAGAAACAATAGCCATGTTATACTGTTAGAACAGTAAATCTGTCTCTTTTTGTTTAGAGTGATGGCTCTCTATTTGCTTAATTCTGTTATTTGTTCATCCAAGGCATGACCACAGAAATCAGTGAGAAAATCCCTGCCAATTTCATAGATTTTGTAGCAAGATATAATGCCAAAACCTGTTTCCTGTGTATAAATACTTTGGGATTTTGTTAATTTCAAAATATTCTTTGTTCCACTCCGCCCCAAGGATAAGACATCTATAAAAGCCTTGTTACAGGGAAATGACTTCTTTCAGAAGAAAATCTTAATCTATGGATGTCATCTCACTGTCTGCTGATATAATCTGTTATGTTAAATACTTTTGCAGACAAGTCCTGTTAAATAAAGTAACTACCAAATTTATACAGAAGGACTAACAAGTATATATGGCACTGACTTGTGTCCTGAATGAGACATTTAAATTGTAAAGGGAAAACTTACGGGTTTTTTCCCCTATCTTTCTCCTGAAAGTGCAACAATTATGAATGCATGAAACCAAACACGTCCTTGTCTGTTGAAAGTATTGAATGTCCTTTTCTCCGCATCTGCATACTTGCAGAACTGCAGAGAGCTGAAGCATAAAACTGCTTCATGGCTCTCATTGAAATACTTTGTTTAATTGTTGACCTGTTGGTGTGACAGTCACCTGCTGAGGAGCACTGGACGTATTTTCTGCTGATCCTTCTCTTCTGGGCAACATGGGAAACCCCTTTTTCCTTCCTGCTTCAAGTGGTGTGATGAAAGTAATCTGTATGCAATGGGACAAAAAAGAGAGAATGTGTGTGGGTAGCAAACCTGACTCCATCACCTGCTGCTTTTGAAACATATTATCACTTTCTGGCAGTCTTGGACATTTTTGAACAATATGGCCCTGGAAGGATGGAAACCATAGCCAGTTTGGAAGGTTAAACAGTAACTGGGAAGTGACTATGATGCCTGAGTGTCCCTTCAGGATTTAATTTAAAACAGAATCTGGATGCACGCTGCAGCTGGGAGGTTCTCAGGCTCATAGCATGAATGCAGTGTTTTGGGGTTTGTGGCAGTCCCATCTTTATTCCAATTTTTTTCCTTTTGGCTCTGGCCAGTGTGACTTCACACTAGCCTATGCAACTGTGTGACTACATAGGAAATGAAAAATAGAGATTCTGTCCCCTTTTTTATTTCTCCTCTATCAGTGAAATGTGATATCAGTTAATAAAAGGACACCTGTGTTGAAAAAAGAGGCAATCTACCTTATTAGACTATGGGCAGCTACATTTACCATAACTTCATAATATAGAAAACTATAAGCATCTGTTGAATGGTAACATCGATTCTGTTTATAGGCATTATAGCACAGTATTAAGAGCAATTCTTTAAACTAGCAGACTGTCTACATGCCGAAAATTTTATAAGGAACACGTGGAGAAAATTCAACCAACTACATCTCATGATATGTAGACACTGTAATATCTATGAACAGGCTACTAGATCATCCATTCTGTTTTTCAGCCAAGACATTTAGGTGTCATCCAAAAGCTTCACAACAACATGAAACCCCCAAAATGCCCTACTTAAGGGCATCTTATGTATCGGCATCATTCTGTGGGTAACAAGGAGCTATTTGTAGGGGTTTAACTTCAAAGTCTCTGTTTCACAAATAAATCTGCCCATAAATAAATTTTATACCAGTATCAGAGCTCCTCTGGGGTATTACAACACTCTCCTGCACTGTGCAGTTGATTTATATTTCAAATATCCTGGGTTTTTTAAAAGGTGCTTATTTAGATAGTTCCTGCTTATTTGGAGCATTACAGCATTCATTGGCCAAAAGATCAGGATGTGGCTTTGAAACAGGTCTATCAAAAGCTTGTTTGTACGAAATACCAAATAGGCAGAATTTGTTGCATGGAATGGCTGCACTAGTAAACTACAGCAAACTCCAAGCAAAGAGAAACCATGGGCACTTCCAAATTTTTCACCTATTCTGGTATATTATTTTTTTTTACTTGAACTTGATATTCTTGACTATAGTTTAGAGGAAAAGTTGAAGCTTCTTGTAATCTGCCTCTGCTCTCCTGCATTAATAACATCACAGTATTTGCTCCACCAGTGCCTGGTAATCATATTTATACCGTGTCTTTGTCTGCTGTGTGTCAGACTAAGCCAATGACTATCAGAGTCAGCCACTCAAAAATAATAAAGATCTCATGATGACAGATCTACATGTGAAAGGAAAATGCATAACTATTTTGCCAAGTGGAGATAAAAAAAATATTATGATCGCGGCTGCCACCTAATTGCTCTGGAAAACATTGATTTGAAGAGCTCTCCATGGCTGTATATCCAGCTATCAGTCAATGTTATCCCTCAGTGAAATAGTAATATATCACATTAACAGTATATTGTACACTTTTGAGGACTGTAACACACCACACACAATTGACTAATTCCCCAAACTACACTCTCAAGCACTGTGCCCTAGGAACTAACCATTATTCTCCTGGTTTAGGGTTAAATAAACTGAACAAAAGCAAACACCATCTCATGCAAACTCAGTGAGCTAGCCAGGAATTGAGGCTTAGAATCTAGGATTTTAATCATACCTTACAAATCAAAATATACTAATGCCAGTTATTGGTCTTAATTACCAGCGTGTATAATTAGTTACTTACCTTTTCAGAAATACAGAGTTAAGAAACCACGTATACCTCTTAGACCATAAAGACTTTTCAGTTATATTTGTTTTTACTGCTGCATAATGTCTAGTGTACACTAGAGCCTTGCTTCAATCTATAATCACTGGGAACTTTCAGGCTTCTACTACATTGCCCAGCATCTTGTATTTGTAGACCATATTTCAGCTAAGAACTTCAACAACATAATTTAGACTATTTCAGAACATTTATGTTTAGTATGAATTGATATGCAATAGTGCTCAGAATTTATGACAAAGTCCTTAATATGTGCAGTTTTTATGCCATATAATTCTTAAAATGAAACAAATTATACACACACTGATGACAATTTTTACATAGTCTCTGAAACAAAAAAACAAAGGGAAGCAGAATGAATAGAATAGAATAGAATAGAATAGAATAGAATAGAATAGAATAGAATAGAATAGAATTCAATTCAATTCAATTCAATTCAATTCAATTCAATTCAATTCAATTCAATTCAATTCAATTCAATTCAATTCAATTCA